>WNYA01001665.1:0-64132 GCA_019512145.1 Engystomops pustulosus | reverse complement strand
GGCAGAAGAAGAGGAGTTGGAGGAGGAGGAAATGAACAGTCAGGCCAGTGAGGGGAGTGAATGCTTGCGCGTTGGGACTCTGGCGCATATGGCAGATTTCATGCTAGGCTGCCTATCCCGTGACCCTCGTGTTCAAAGAATTTATTCCAGCACCGATTACTGGGTATTTGAACAGAGTTGGGATTTATGTTTATAGATTACACCCAGTCTAGGGCTACACACATGCAGACAAATCTATGCAAAGAGGACCAAGGAGCATGTGTAAAGTAGCAAACAAATGCAAAATCACTTTATTGAAGAAATGGACAAAAGACAACATCAGCAAGACAGACAAAAAATAAAACCATTTAAAAAGGAATGCACCCCAGTGCACCCATCAATCCAAGATCAACCGGAGCCCGACACCTGATAATGTCGGGTTATCTGAACCCGAGCCCCACAACACCATCTCACGACTCAAATGAATTGAAATGACACAGATAGGGCATGTGTCTGCGGGAAAAAGCTAAATAGCTATACCAACATAAGATCCAACCAGTAAATAAATGGAATAAAGCACGAATTTGCGGAATGATCCTCTGTACCTGGATATGTAGTATACAGTAACGAGCCCACTAGGCACTATGCCCAACTGATATTTACCGTGAGGTGTGAGATGGAAGTGAGGACTCAGGACTGGTCACCCCACGCGTTCCGCCGTGTATCGCAGCTTCTTCAGGGGTGCCCCACTGATGTCATACTCCAGCTATATGTACCTGTACAATATGCCGTTGATGTGCGACCGGTGTGTGGGTGCCGGGGCAGCATCCGGTCGCGTTGCCAGGGGGGAGCCCGCCACGGCGCGACGTCACTTCCACTGACGCGGGCCGTCGCGCACGCGTGCACGCTATCAACCCGTATCCAGGCAACGCTCCGACACTGCCGGGTATGAGGTGAGTGCTGCGTGTTTCTATAATGCGGCGCTGCGCTGCCCTGAGAGTGGCAGCATCTGTGCTGGACTTGAAATGCGCACAGATGCGGCGCACCTTCGTGAGCAAATCAGACAGATTGGGGTATGTCTTGAGGAAACGCTGAACTATGAGATTTAACACATGGGCCAGGCATGGCACATGTGTCAGTCTGCCGAGTTGCAGAGCCGCCACCAGGTTACGGCCGTTGTCACACACAACCATGCCTGGCTTCAGGTTCAGCGGTGCCAGCCACAGATCAGTCTGCGCCGTGATGCCCTGTAATAGCTCTTGGGCGGTGTGCCTTTTATCGCCTAGGCTCAGCAGTTTGAGCACCGCCTGCTGTCGCTTAGCGATGGCACTGCTGCTGTGCCTAGAGCTACCGACTGATGCAAAGAGGACAAAAGAGCATGTGTAAAGTAGCAAACAAATGCAAAATCACTTTATTGAAGAAATGGACAAAAGACAACATCAGCAAGACAGACAATAAATAAAAACATTTAAAAAGGAATGCACCCCAGTGCACCCGTCAATCCAAGATCAACCGGAGCCCGACACCTGATAATGTCGGGTTATCCGAACCCGAGCCCCACAACACCATCTCACAACTCAAATGAATTGAAATGACACAGATAGGGCATGTGTCTGCGGAAAAAAAGCTAAATAGCTATACCAACATATGATCCAGTCAGTAAATAAATGGAATAAGGCACGAGTGTGCGGAATGATCCTCTGTACCTGGATATGTAGTATACAGTAACGAGCCCACAAGGCACTATGCCCAACTGATATTTACCGTGAGGTGTGAGATGGACGTGAGGACTCAGGACTGGTCGCCCCACGCGTTCCGCCGCGTATCGCAGCTTCTTCAGGGGTGCCCCACTGATGTCATACCCCAGCTATATGTACCTATACAATATGCCGTTGATGTGCGACCGGTGTGTGGGTGCCGGGGCAGCATCCGGGCGCGTTGCCAGGGAGGAGCCCGCCACGGCGCGACGTCACTTCCGCTGACGCGGGCCGCCGCGCAAGCGTGCACGCTATCAACCCGTATCCAGGCAACGCTACGACACTGCCGGGTATGAGGTGAGTGCTGCGTGTTTCTATAATACAAATATATATATTGTGTCTATATCAATAGATGTAAGGGATGTCAGAAAAGTGAAAAAATGAAAAAAATTTAAAAAAAATTAATTAAAACATATACAAGTGCAGAAATGAGAATGAATACATATGTAAATCACCGTGTCTTAAAGTGCAATGTGCATATGTAGTGTAAAACCGACATACATATTTAAACAGTAACAAGTGACAAAACACAATATTTATCCCGGATAGAATTATCCGGGCACCATCACATCCACACTCAAGCATATCACCGCATGGGCCCATGCACATACACACCCCACACACATCACCACATGCAAGCAGGAATAGTTCATGGTAATGACATGATATATGATAAATGCATGGATTACGAAGCTCGAAGGTACTAGAATTAGTCAGTCTGGCCATACATATCTTAAATAAAACGCCTGTATGAGATCAGGCTACACATAGGGGTGGGATCGGAGGGTCAAGGCAGGAACAAAGACGACAGATGTGGAAAATTATTAGTGGTGAACCGCTGTATGCGATATGGGAGAGCTCACGTAGGGTCAAGTGCCGGATCTGCAAATGATAATAGCAGAACAACACATAATTAAGAGATGAACTGTCAGCCAAAAATGTGTGATGCTAAAAGAAATGCCGGCCGTAGGGAAAATGGGGATATGAACCTCCTGGCTGGAAATAGGTGTCAAAAAGAGGGGTTCAGGTCGCATGCCCGCAAGGGAAGAGAAGAAAAAGCAGAAAGAAAAAGAAAAAGAAAAGAAAAAGGAGAAAAAGAAGGAGAAAAAAAGAAGAAGATGAAAGGAGCAAAAGAGTAAACCAAAACGAAAGCAGGAAAAAAGTGATAGTGGGAACACAGAAAAAAGGAAGGAAAGAAACAAGCAAGAAGAAAAAAGAAAAAAGAAGAAAAGAAGGAAGAGAAAGAAAAAGGAAAACAAGAGTTTGTATGTTCTCTCCGTGTTTGCGTGGGTTTCCTCCGGGTACTCCGGTTTCCTCCCACACTTCAAAACATACTGTTAGGTTGTTTAGATTTTGAGCCCCATGGGGACAGGGACCAATTTGACATGCTTGTGCAGCGCTGCGTAATCTGTGTGCGCTATATAAATAAAGAATTATTATTATTATTATTATTATTATAGAATGCATGAATACCAGCAGGCCCTGGTGCATAAGCTGAAACAGTATTTCCCTTCTGACGGCACTAGCGGCAGCGGGCATACTTCTGCAGGACAAGAAGCGAGGGAGAGTAAACATCTTGTCCAGCACTGGCAGGGATAAGCTTTGCAAGGCCTTTGCGCGTTTTATGTCACCCCAGCAAGACACTGTCACCTGTCCCCAGTCTCGGCAGAGTAGGGCCGATTTTTCCAGAAAGATGGTGAGGGAGTACGTAGCTGACCATAGCACTCCTCCTTATTCTCCTCCTTCTCCTCCTCTTTGTACACTAAAGCAGAGGCAACTGGCTATTTTTTGCCAGGGTCAACTGACTCTAGCTAAAGTACTCTATGTATTTAATTTTTCTGGAGGGCCACCTACCGGCTCCACTGTTTTGAAAACTTTTTTTGGCTGCCACATACAGGCACTATCCAAATTTAATTGTCTCCATAGCTGCCTCCACACTTCATCTCCATAGTTTCCTCCAAAAGTCGTCCCCTTAGCAAACGAGCTGAGTCAGGCAGAATTTTGGGTTGTTTTAACGGCTTCCACATCAAACTTGTTAACTCAAACTTGTTAACCCCCCAGGCCCATTTTGGGTGGGGAGTAGCCGAGAGGCAGGGGCTTGGACAGGCAAAAGCTCACCTCACAGCGGACAGCCAGCTCCATCCCAAGATTAGGCAGCCTCAGAGGCATCCATGCATGCTGCCCCTGCTGTTTCCTGTCCATTTCGCCACTACGATCCTTCACAGCGTCCAGCAATGTCTCCATGCGCAGCATTCAACTGTCTATACCCCAGACGCTGGAGAGCAAGAGGAAATACAGCACATCTTAACCTTAGCAACAAGATGTGTCAGGCTACATTTTTGGGTGGCTTACCGGCTGTGATTTTCTGGTGTTTTATATGGGTCACTCATTTTGATAATTGATGCATAGCTTTATGACTGAGTGTGAGTCCCCCCGCACATGCCTCCACACGTCGTCTCCATAGCAGCCTCCAGACGCCGTTTCCATAGCTGCCTCCACACGACGTTTCCATAGCTGCCCCCACACGCCGTCTCCACAGCTGCCTCCACAAGTTTTGTCCATAGCAGCCTCCACACGTCATCTCCACAGCTGCCTCCACACGTCATCTCGATAGCTGCCTCCACATGTCGTCTCGCTAGCCTCCAGACGCCTTCTCCATAGCTGCCTCCACACGACGTCTCCATAGCTGCCTCCACACGATACAGAAGGGAGGAGGAGCAGTGTGAGAGTGTTGAGAGGAGACTATCCCCGAATACAGAAGGGAGGGGAGCAGTGTGAGAGTGCTGACAGGAGACTGTCCCCAGGAACAGAAGGGAGGAGGAGCAGTGTGAGAGTGCTGAGAAGAGGCTGTCCCCGGATACAGAAGGGAGGAGGAGCAGTGTGAGAGTGTTGAGAGGAGACTATTACCGAATACAGAAGGGAGGAGGTGCAGTGTGAGAGTGCTGAGAGGAGACTGTTCCCAGATACAGAAGAGAGGGGGAGCAGTGTGAGAGTGCTGAGAGGAGACTGTCCCTGCATACAGAAGGGAGGGGGAGCAGTGTGAGAGTGCTGAGAGGAGACTGTCCCCGGATACAGAAGGGAGGAGGAGCAGTGTCCGAGTGCTGAGAGGAGACTATCCCTGGATACAGAAGGGAGGGGAGCAGTGTGAGAGTGCTGAGCGGAGGCTGTACCTAGATACAGAAGATAGGGGAGTAGCGTCAGAATGCTGAGAGTAGACTATCCCCGGATTCATTAGCCCCAAAACGCATAGAGAGGCATGAATTTTGTTCCAACTATTTAGCATTTTTTCTATTGGTTATTTAATTAATTAATTGTTTCTCTAAAAATAAATGCTGTGGCCCCCCCACATACCCACAAGAAGAAACATGGTATGGTGTCCATTGATGGCTGGTTTAATTTTGGCGGATTTAAAATTTCCGGGTCAAGAGCCTGAATATTTTGGGCTAAGTTTACAAGATTGCCCCATATGTCAGATGGGAGGGGGAGCATTTCCTTGCGGTGTTATAGTGAAGCTTTCTATTAACATAGGAAAGGCTTTGTATGTCAAAAAGGGGTTGTCAACTTTCAGCAAATAATTGATTGGTTTGCATAAGAAAAAGATATACATTTTTCCAATATACTTTCTGTATCAATTCCTCATGGTTTTTTAGATCTCTGCTTGCTGCCCTTCTATTGGAAGCATCGATGTTACTTCCAGTCATTGAACTCTGCCCATGGTCTTTTGATGGACACGCAGTTGGTCAAGCAGCTCATGTACCTACCTGTCCATCAACAAGCAGGGATCTAGAAAACTGCAGAATTGATATAGTAAGTAGATTGGAAAATTGTATAACTTTTCCTTACACAAACCATATCAATTATTTGCTGAAAGTGGGCGACCCCTTTGATATGTGATAAGGACATCTGGGTGGTCGTACATATACGTTTTCCTAAGTACAGAAAATTAATCCTCCTTTATACGAAAAATCTACTAAAATATCTGCTACATCATCATTCAAGAATTTCTTCCTGAGCTTCCTTGTCCCTTGTACTACCGATCCCTCAGTACTCACCGAGCTGAGCGTAGATTTCTCCATATTCGCGCTCATCCATCTTTGCACATCCTCGGTTGTCCACCAGGGTGATGTTCTCTGTCAGTTTATATGGGATTCTCTCTGTTGTACTCCCTCCATCTGATCCCCATGCCTTCGCCCAGTTCTTGAATTGCTGATCTTCCCAGACGTAGATACAAGTGTTGATGAACGAGGACTTCCCGTTACCTAAGAGGCCAAAGAGTTGGATGAGAATCCGGTTAAAGCCTTGGCTTCCTCTCTTACATCTATCAAAGCTGAAGTTCTGGATGAAATGTCTCATCTCATCGCTGTCCATGTTGTCTTCTTCGTCTTCTCACTGACTGACGGGACTGAAATGTGCATTTCTTGTTACCTTCCCTCATAAAGTCATAGATGTTTTTATCTTCTGTATGGTCCTGGACTCTGGTCACAGACTGAATCCTCCCAGCACTTCCTCATACTTCAGAAACTCAGATCCTTCTAGATAAACATCTGCCAGTACCCTGTATATGTATCATGTCTCTCCTGGTTAGAGATGGGCGAATTTGTTGAAATTTGGTTTGTCCCGATTCACAGAATTTTTTGAAAAAATTTGATTCGACCCAAATCGAATCATGAGGAACAACGTTAAAAAACAGATATTTCCTGGCTGCAGAGAGCTTTAGGGTGTTGTAGAATGTTATGCCATGCTTATATATGCATAGGGAGCGCGGTTTGGTCTTCAAACAATGCTGTGTTCTAGTATGACACGCACATGACAGCCGCCGCTCTTAAAATCGCTTCACTCTTCACTTCCATGTGCACTTACATAGGCCAACTTCCCCAAATAAGCGAAGCAGGAACGTAGCCTGACAAAGTAACGTCTGTGCCAGCTCAAAAGGACTGATGCCCCTACCTGTCCATCAACAAGAAGAGATCTAGAAAACTGTGCAGAATTGATACAGTAAGTAGATTGGAAAATTGTATAACTTTTCCTTACAAAAACAATATCAATTATTTGCTGAAAGTGGGCGACCCCTTTGATATGTGACAGCTGGGTTGTCGTACACATACATTTTCCTAAGTACAGAAAATGAATCCTCCTTTATGCGATTATTACTTTATAACTAAGATAATCTTGTAGACCATCTACTAAAAAATCTGCTACATCATCATTAAAGAATTTCTTCCTGAGCTTCCTTGTCCCTTGTACTACAGATCCCTCAGTACTCACCGAGCTGAGCGTAGATTTCTCCATATTCATGCTCATCCATCTTTGAACATCCTTGGTTGTCCACCAGGGTGATGTTTTCTGTCAGTTTGTACGGGAGTCTATCTTTTGGTTATCAATCCTGAGACTTTTCGTTCATTCTGACAGATGAAACGAGGGGGGAAACTAAACATAGTGGCAACGTCATAGAGTGGTGGAGGGTGAAAACAGCATTATGGAAATAACAGGGTGTTCCATGGAGACAGCGGTCATTTGGCAGGAGCATGAGTAGGCCGCAGAGTGGCACAATGACAAATTATGGAAGTGGCGGAAACATAGAAGGCCAAAGAATGGCACAATGACAGATTGTGGAGTTGGCGGCAGCAGCAGGAGGCCAGAGAGGGGCAGGTAGTTTGAATCCAGACTAATTTCTCATTGTTTGGAGGAGGCGTCATGGCTGATCTAATATGATGCATAACGCATTTTTGTGTTGAAATCCTGGCCGATCCAAGCCTGATTCATCTTGACAAAGGTCAGTCTCTCCACATTATGGGTGGACAAGCGAGTTCTCCTTGGAGTAACGATGGCCCCCGCCGCACTGAACACCCGCCCTGATGCCACACTACTGGCCAGGCAGGAAAGCTTCTCTACTGCAAACTCCGCAATTTGCGGCCACGCATCAAGTTTGGCTGACCAGTAGTCCAGGGGATCCTCTACCTGGAGTGGTAAAGTTGCCACCACCTGCTGGTGCAGGGTCTGCTCAATGTCCTGCTGCTGCTGGTTGTGGATACCCTCCTCACTAGGCAGGTGAAGGAAGTTGCTCATTAAGAACTCCAGACCTAAGCTGCTGCTGATGGAGCTGCTACTGCTCCAACCCCCCTCCCCCACCCAGCTCCCCACAGTATTATGTGAGCGATGACTGCCAGAAATCTCCCGGTCAGACCTGACAGAGGATGGACAATGGCACACACAGGCAGCGGCCAACTATTTCTCTATAGTATGCCAGTTGTTCCTCCCACTCAGCAGCTGGAAAAAAGTCACCCATTTTTGCCCGGTAGCGAGGGTCCAAGAGGAGGGAGAGCCAAAACTCATCCCTATGCCGAATGTTGACTATTCGACTGACACTAGTTAGGCAAAGCAGCATGCTGCGGGCCATCTGCGCAAGTGACCCTGAGGGACTCCCGGCCTCCATCTCCACTGTATATTGCCACGGTGCTGCTGGGTCATCTGGCTCATCTTCTACCTCCTCCTCCAGGACTCTGGTCCGCTTGCATTATCAAAAAATCATTAATGGCTTTTCTCTGTTCATACAGGTGGTCTAACATATGGAGGCTGGAATGCTAACGGGTGGCTGAAGTGCATGCACAGTGTCCTGGCCATTTTTAGAATGTCATACAGATGGGTGGAAGACTTGAGGAACCAGATTAAACACATGCGCCATGCAGGGCGCATCGGCCATCACTCCTCGGTGCAGCGCAGACACCATGTTCCTCCCATTGTCCGTCACCATGGTTCCGATTTTCAGTTGTTGTGGAGAAAGCCACACATTGGGGCAGATTTACTTACCCGGTCCATTCGCGATCCAGCGGCGCGTTCTCTGCGGTGGATTCGGGTCCGGCAGGGATTCACTAAGGTAGTTCCTCCGACGTCCACCTGGTGGCGCTGAGGTTCCCCGAGGCCCACTGGAATGCCTTGAAGTTCATCGGCCTATTCCTGGTGAAGGTAAGTGCAAGTTCCGCAACACTTTTATTTTTTTAAATGTGGCGGTTTTTCCGAATCCGTCGGATTTTCGTTCGACCACGCCCCCCGATTTCCGTAGTGTGCATGCCGGCGCCGATGCGCCACAATACAATCGCGTGCGCCAAAATCCCGGGGCAATACAGGGAAAATCGGCGCAAATCGGGAATATTCGAGTAACACGTCGGGAAAACGTGAATCGGGCCCTTAGTAAATGACCCTCATTGATTTCTTGTTGCATGACGCGGAGCAGATCCTCCCCTGCGTGACACCGCTGTGCCCTGCACATGTGGTATGATGGAGCAGCACTTGTGGAGGTTGAGGTGGTGGTGGAGAAGGAGGAGGCGGACACCGGTGCAGGAGCAGCAGTTTGACAACGTGGAGGAGAAAGCGCCGTCTCTTGTGGAAGTTGTTGGTGTGGCTGGGCGGGAAGCACATTCACCCAGTGGGCCGTAAAGGACATGTACTGGCCCTGACCGTAGTTACAGCTCCACACGTCCGCGCTGCCGTGTACCTTGGAAGAAACTGATAAGCTCAAAGACTGGCCCACCTTCTGTTCTACATATTTGTGAAGGTCTGCCACTTCCTTTTTGGAAAAAAAAATTACGGCTTTGAACTCTCCACCTCGGTTCCGGCACAAGCCATTAGTTCTCTGAAGGGTGCAAAGTCCACAACTTGGAAAGGGAGGGACTGCAGTACCAACAACTTGGACAAGAGCACGGTCAGCTTCTGCACCTTAGGATGGCTGGACGCATACAGTTGTCTCTTTGTAATTGCCTCGCTCAACGACTGCTGGCACCATGCGTAGCGAGGAGGAGGAGCATCTGGACCGGGAGATGATGTCAAAGACAAACAGCTTCCTTTCGGCAGAGGTGCTGGAACCCTGACTGGCTGAAACGGTATGTGTGCCACTAGGTGCTGCTGCTGTTGCTACGACGGCAGGATGGACCTCCAGATCTGTTCCACATTTCTCCCAGGCCATTGGATGGTGACGCTGCACGTGTTGGCGCAGGGCCGTGGTGCCAACGCTTCACTTTCTGCCCGCAGATACGACATATACCCACGCTTGGCTCCTCTGGTGTCTTAACAAAAAAAAACTGCCACACCGCCAAGGTGGTGATTATACTGCCAACACTCTGCACTTAATGACTACTAACACCGCTGCCTCGCTGAGCCCCTGTGCCACTGCTTACTTGGACCTGCGAAACTGGGTTTGTATCCCAAGGGCGTTTGGCTCCCTTCCTCGGACTGCTGCCACCCTGCTGACTCACGGCCACAGTAGCGACTTGCTGCCTGCTCCGCTGCCTGACACGCAAGCTGACAGCCTCTTCTCCTGACGATGATGATGAATCCCTGGCTTCCCCCAGCTCCCAAGTATGATCAGCTACATCATCATGGATTTGTGTTTCCCTGTCACTGCTACTCTCCTCAATTGTCTCAGTATGCACAGTCCGACTACTTGCAAGTGCAACATAACCTCCCGTGCCACTCTCCCCATCTCTACTTTCCTGCACAAAGCAGCGGATGTCTGCCCCATCTCTTCACTGCCAAGCAGCTGCTGACTGTCCTTAAAGACTTTGTCCTCGCTGAATAGTGGCGCTGAGCCCAGGCCACCTAGTAGATCTCTGGCTGAGGGAAATGAACAGGACTGACGCTGGTTGAGGACAGGTGAGGGCCGCTGAACTGCTCCTGGGCCATGCCAACTAATTATTGAATCTGACGAACCCACTGACTCTTGGCTGGGGTTGTCAGATGTCATCTGGGAGGAAGTGGATGACTTAAACAACCCAAAGGTTGTCGATTGGTTGACTAACAACACACTGCCGCTAGATGACACCGGCAGTTCTGGCCTCACAGAGTGACCTCTGCTGCGACATCCCCTTACTGTGCTGCACCCTCTGCCTGCTCCACCTGCCACCTCCCTCTCTGACATATTGGTTAATCAACTATGTGGATTTGATCTACTTTATTTACCAGAAAAACTTGAAATTTGGGGTATACAGAAGCACAAGAACTGACATCAGTACAGAAAGTATGTGGAGTTGACACATAAATCTTGCTCTGAACTTTAGCAACAAAAAGTATTGGAATTTGCATTATACAGATCTCCCACAATGGACACCCTGGGATCGGAGCAGAAATGAGTGCAGAAAATATGTGGATTTTACACAGATTTCTTCCTATTCACTTCAGCAACAAAAAAACCCTGCTATTTGGGATATACAGATCACCCAAAATGGACACCCAGGGATTGGAGCAGAAATCACTACAGAATAGTACAGTACAAGCAGCTGGACGCTACAAGCAGCACATGAAGTGTGAAGTGCCGAGATTGAAAATGGCTGGTTTTATAGGGCTGTGTGACATCACATAAGCCTGCAGGTCGCTGATTGGCTTACAGGTCTGCACATGTGATTGGGGGTGTTCCTTTCTCCTTCCCAGAGTTCTCTGCCCCATGTAACTTGTTGTGCTCACGCCCATTTTGGTAATAAAGGAGGAAAAAAAAACCTTTGTTCCCACGAATCACCGTACACTTCATGACGAATCAAATTTTCCCTGAAATTCGGACCGAATTCCAATGCGTTAGAATCGATTCGCCCATCTCTAATTAGTAGAAGACCCCCAGCACTTCATTAGTAGAGGAACCCCCAGCACTTCATTAGTAGTGAACCCCCAGCATTTCATTAGTACAGGACCCCCAGCACTTCATTAGTAGAGGACCCCCCAGCACTTTATTAGTACAGGACCCCCAGCACTTCATTAGTAGTGGACCCCCAGCACTTCATTAGTAGTGGACCCCCAGCACTTCATTAGTAGAGGAACCCCCAGCACTTCATTAGTAGAGGAACCCCCAGCACTTCATTAGTAGTGAACCCCCAGCATTTCATTAGTACAGGACCCCCAGCACTTCATTAGTATTGGACCACCAGCACTTCATTATTAGTGGACCCCCAGCACTTCATTAGTACAGAACCCCCAGCAATTCATTAGTACAGGACCCCCCAGCACTTCATTAGTACAGGACCCCCCAGCACTTCATTAGTACAGGACCCCCCAGCACTTCATTAGTATAGGACCCCCAGCACTTCATTAGTACAGGACCCCCAGCATTTCATTAGTACAGGACCCCCCAGCACTTCATTAGTACAGAACCCCCAGCACTTCATTAGTACAGGACCCCCAGCACTTCATTAGTACAGGACCCCCAGGACTTCATTATTAGTGGACCCCCAGAACTTCATTAGTACAGAACCCCCAGCAATTCATTAGTACAGGACCCCCAGCACTTCATTAGTACAGAACCCCCCAGCACTTCATTAGTACAGGACCCCCAGCACTTCATTAGTACAGGACCCCCCAGCACTTCATTAGTACAGGACCCCCAGCACTTCATTAGTACAGGACCCCCAGCACTTGAAGCACTGAAGATGGTGGAGCCATTATCCAGCGAGATGCAGATGATCAGGTCAGTACATTTATCACTGATGTGTCTGGTTCTGGGCAGGATCAGGGAATTTGATTGTCTATAGTGAAAGTTCCAAGTAGGTGTTTTTGTTGCACATGGTCATCCTCCTAGGGAACTGATGGAACGAGGCAGGAAGAAACTGAAGAAACTCTAAACCAATCATAAAATATGCAAATAATATCATCTCCTGTGATAAAGTACAAAGTATCAGGTGGTGTCATGTATACAGAAGACACGGTACAGCAGATACGGGATCACGTATATGACTGCAGGAAATCGCTGACCCTGATAGTCCGCCATATGATGTTCATGTCCTGTTGTATATATCATGACCATCTATATCTAAGCTGTACATTACATGGGGCTGATGGGCAGTAAGCAGCCGTACACTCTAGGATACTGCTCCGATAGTGTCCAACCAACAGAGTAAATTAGAGGAAAAACTAAGTTGATGCAACATTTACAGGTAAATGGGAGATTTTGACTGCTCTAAATTGCGACTTATTGGAGCGCATTTCCTAAGGGCAGTGCAGTCTGCACTATGTGCAGTGTCCTGTGTACAGTGCAGGGGGCCCTAGACTCGGGATTTCTGGAGCACGCTCTTCATGAGTAGATAACCATTGCACAGACAGTAGAGAACCTAGAGCAACTCTATAGAGAGCAGAGATTCATTGTAAAAACAGTTGACATCCTAAAACAGTTGTGCAGAGAGCAGATAATTATTGCACAGACAGTAAAGGACCTAGAACAGTCATTCAGAGAGCAGAGAACATTGTACAGACAGTAGAGGACCTAGAACAGTCATACAGAGAGCATAGAACCATTGTACAGACAGTAGAGGACCTAGAACAGTTATTCAGAGAGCATAGAACCATTGTACAGACAGTAGAGGACCTAGAACTGTCATACAGAGAGCAGAGAACCCATTTACAGACAGTAGGGGACCTAGAACATTCATACAGAGAGCATAGAGCCATTGTACAGACAGTAGAGGACCTAGAACAGTTATTCAGAGAGCAGAGAAACCGTTTACAGACAGTAGGGGACCTAGAACAGTTATTCTGAGAGCAGAGAACCATTGTACAGACAGTAGAGGACCTAGAACATTCATTCAGAGAGCAGAGACCCATTGTACAGACAGTAGAGGACCTAGAACATTCATTCAGAGAGCAGAGACCCATTGTACAGACAGAGCGGGGGGGACCTTAGAACAGTTCATTAAGAGGACCAGCGACCCATTTACAGACAGCAGGGGACCAGAAACAGTTATTCTGAGGCAAATAATTATTGTAAGAAGTAGAGGACCTAGAACTGTAATACGAGAGCAATAAAACCCCTGTAAGACGAGTGAGAGACAAGAAGGTCATACAGAGCAGCGAGAAACCATGTTCAGACAGATAGACAGACCTAGAACAGTTCATTCATTGAGGAGCAGAAACAATGTATAGCCGTCGAGGCATCGAATAGAACAGTCATCGAGAGCAGAAGAGAAACGTACGACAGCAGGGGACCTAGACAAGTGTATTCTGAGAGCAAAGACTTATTGTACAGCAGTAGAGGACCTAGAACAGTCAGACACAGACAGAGAACCATTGTACAAAACAAGTAGGAGACTAGCAAAGTCAGTACAGAGAGCAGAGAACCAGCTGTCACGACAGTAGAGGACATAGAATGGTCATACAGAGAGCCAGAGAACAATGACAGACAGCTAGAGGACATACGAAGGTACATACAGAGAGTAGAGCAACATTGTTCCGCAGTAGAAGAACCTAGAAACATTCATTCAGAGGCAGAGACCTCATTGTATTAGACAGTTAGAAGACCCTAGAACATGCTATTCAGCGAGCAAGAGAACCATTGTACAGACAGTGGGGGCCCCTAGACCAGTCATTACCAGAGGCAGAGAAACCATGGTACAGACAGTAGAGGACTAGAACAGTCATGACGAGAGCAGGACCATTGTAAGACAGTAGAGGACCTAGCACAGTCCATGAAGAGACCAGCGAAACCATTTACAGACAGCAGGGGCCTAGGAAACGTATTTGAGAGCACAATAATTACTTGTACAGACCAGTAGAGGACCTAGAATGTCATACCGAGGCAGATACCATGTACAGACAGTAGAGGACATAGAATGGTCGACATTACAGCAGAGAGAGAAACGATTGTTCAGACAGTTAGAAAAGACCTAGAACATTATTAAGAGAGCAGACGAAGAGAACCATTGTCAGCAGTAGAGGACCTGAGAACCTTCATTCAGAGAGCAGAGGACCAATGTGGACAGGACCAAGTGAGGACCCTAGAACCAGTCATAAAGGACCGCCAAACCCATTTAACAGACCGCAGGGGACCTAGACAGTTATCTCAGAGCAAAGAATCTATTGACAGACAGTAGAGAACCTAGAAGTACCATAAGAGCACAGCAGACGAGAAACATTGTACAAACAAGTAGAGGACATAGCCACGGATCATACAAGAGAGCAGGTTTTTCCACCCTTATGTCCCCCCTTACCTCAAAATGTACAGACAGTTAGAAGACAGTAGAACAGGTAATACAGAGAGACGGGAACCCTGGTCCAAACGAGTAGAAGACCTTAGAACATTCATTAGAGAGAGCAGAGAACCATGTATAGACAGTTAGAGACCTTAGAAACCAGTCATCACAGAGAGCAGAGAACAATGATAGACAGTCAGATGATCTTGAACTCGCATACAGAGCAGCGAGACAATGACAGACCGTTAGAGGACCTTTAAACGTCATACAGAGAGACCAGAGAATCCGTTACAGACAGTAGAGGACTAGAACAGTCATACAGGAGCAGGAATGACTTTGTACAGACAGTAGAGGACCTAGAACAGTTCCAAAAGAGAACAGAGAAACTGATTGTACAGACAGTGAGGACATAGAACAGTATACAGAGAGCAAAACCAATACATTGACAGACAGTAGAGGCCCTAGAACATTCATACTACGAGCGCAAGAACCATTGTAGAAGTAGAGGATCCTTAGAAAAACAGCTACCGAGAGCACGTCGAGACCCCATTGTCCAGTAGAGGACTAGAACATCAGTAGAGAGCAGAGAAACATTTGTAAGAAAGTAGAGGACCTAGAACCGTCATACAGAGAATCATTTGTACTAGACGAGTAGCAGGACATAGAACATAGTCATACAGAGAGCAGAGAATATTGTACAGGACAGTAACGGACTAGAGAACATCATACAGAGAGCAGAGAACCATTGTACACGACAGTAGAGGAATAGAAACAGTCATAAGAGCGCAGAGAACCATTGTACAGACAGTAGAGGCCTAGAACAGTCATCCGAGAGCAGGAACCATTGTAGGACAGTAGCGGACTGAGAACAGTCATACAGAGAGCAGAGAACCATTGTACAGACAGTAGAGGACATAGAACGGTCATACAGAGAGCAGAGAACCATTGTACAGACAGTAGAGGACATAGAACAGTCATACAGAGAACAGAGAACCCATTTACAGACAGTAGAGGACCTAGAACAGTCATACAGAGAGCAGAGAACCCATTGTACAGACAGTAGAGGACCTAGAACAGTCATACAGAGAGCAGAGAACCATTGTACAGACAGTAGAGGACATAGAACAGTCATACAGAGAGCAGAGAACCCATTGTACAGACAGTAGAGGACATAGAACGGTCATACAGAGAGCAGAGAACCATTGTACAGACAGTAGAGGACATAGAACAGTCATACAGAGAGCAGAGAACCCATTGAAAACGGTCATACAGAGAGCAGAGAATGATTGTACAGACAGTAGAGAACCTAGAACAGTTATACAGAGAATCATTGTACAGACAATAAAAGACATAGAACATATCTACTAAAGAGAGCAGAGAACCATTGTACAGATAAAAGAGGACCTGGAACAGTTATACAGAGGCCATTGTGCAGTAAAGACTGATTTCTAGAAAGACAATAGGTACAGATTTTTACATATCGTATATATCCCTCCTCTGCTGCTCCTGTTCACCAGCGGCATCGTATGTCACTGGCCGGTCTCTCTTTCTATACAGAGGCTGGCGGTGCCATTCTGACCACAACCAGGCGCCTGGGACGTAGGGAGCAGCAGAGGAGATGAGGAGAAGATGTTTATTGTTTTCATCTACCCTTTTATTAAATCCTGAACAACTCCTTTAAAATTCCAATGGAATCTGAGTTTGTTTCCTATAGTAACCAATCACAGCAAGGCTTTCCTTCAGGGAAATGCTCTTTTATAATCCAAGGTCTGTCATTGGTAGTTATAGGTCACAAATCTGGTCATCTGGCGTTTCCCCTTGGTAGGGACCAGAGGCAGGGCCAGCATTATGGGTAGGCAAAGTGGGAATTCATCCAGGAGAATCTCTTCTTTCAAATGAATCTAAAATTGTGTTTCTAGGTGTCAGGGATCCGGAATTATTCAGGTTTAAAGTGAGAATATTATATATAAAAATCATTCCAGACGGCAGCTAATATTTCCGTTTTCCTATCAGTTAGAAACACATATTATATATATTCTTTTATATAATAGGAGACTATCCTCTATCATAGGAAAAAAAGTGAGATTCTTTGTGTCACAGAGCCAGATATACAGCCCCCTGAAGTGTGACCCCCTCCAGATTCTTAGCCATTAGCCATCAGGCTGCAGGGAGAATTTGCTGCACACAGGAGCTGCTGCACCTCACAGATAATGGAAATGATCGGGGGGGGGGGGGGGGCGTGTCTAACCGCCATGCAGGACGGACGCACTTAAGAGGGCGCGCCCCGGGCCATCGGGTAAAGGGAGATAAAATAGACTGTGCATGGGGAAATCAGGATCCAAACGTACCTCCAGGAGGACACAACCCTCCCCGGTCTCAGGCACCCCGATATTTAATTTCTTTAAGCCGCTCCAGGACCGCTCTCCCTCCACGGACAGCCGCTCCCGCCATCTCACACCACGTGGCCGGCAGCAACACTGTGCTCAGCAGGAGAGCGCTCAGCAGCTGGAGCACACACACCAACAGCGCTCACAGTACCAGCTGCAGGAGCGCACCCAGGAGCAGGAGAGACCACAGCAGCAGAGCTCACAGCTACAGCACGCTGCTGTGAAGAGAGGAGCACGGAGCCACACCGGGACTCCCTCACCCCAATCAACGGCAGCTCCAGGGAAGGAGAACAAGGCTGGACAGGACCGGGGTAAGTGCAATAGCCCTTGCAGCACCAACCCCCGAGCCCACACACAGCTAAGGCTCCCGCCCATCACACCAACCCCTGCATTGGATCATATAGCCACCGCTCAGGGCCAGCGCTCCGTCACCAGATCCCTCACCCGCAACGCCACTCAGGGACAAGGAGGAAAAATGGCCCCTCCACATAACACCCAGGGAGATAACTCCACTAAGAAAGGAGCAGGGGGGAAAGGAGACTCAGGCAACAGCCCCCCCATCTAAATGCACCCTGTTCGGGTCCCCAGCTACATCACAGGCTGGCAAAAGAAATACCCACAACCAAGCTAATGGTAGAAAAGAGGCTCCTGATTACTTCACTAATCCAGATCCTGAGACTTCTCAGAGCCCACAGAGACCTGCAGCCTCACAGCCAGAGCATGCTGTTGTCCTGGTCAGCCTCCCCCCTCCTGAAGAAGCAGCGCTAGCCCTGAGAAGCCATTCAGAACTCCAGGCTCTACTAGCACTCCTCCCCTCAAAAAGGGACATGGATACATTAGCATCTGACCTAAAAGGCGCCTGGCGCCAAGACCTTCAAAAGGTCCAATCTGACGTATCATCCCTACAAGAAAGAGAAGACAAGCTGGAATCATTCAGAACAGAAATCTCCTCCACAATCCTGGAGCTACAAGCTGCTACTAGCACACAAGAAAGCCAATAGCGCCATCCAGCGGCCCAGATAGACGATCTGGAGAACAGAAACAGACGGAACAACATCCGTATAAGAGGTCTACCAGAAGCAACTCATGCACCTGACCTGATCCCCACACTCACAGGCATCTTCAATAGCCTCCTGGAACGGCAGGTTGATACTCCACTCGGATCTGACCACGATCACAGAGATCTAAGAGCCAGAAGCTCGGACCCTTCTAGACCTTGAGATGTAATCTGCCGAATTCACTACTATGCCATTAAAGAACAAATCCTGCAAAAGGCACGCAACAAGGGTGAAGAGCAAAAATAACCCTTTTCCCAGATTTATCTCGGAGAACACTACGCCAGCGGGCCATGCTACGCCCACTACTCTCGCTACTACAAGACAGAAACATCAACTACAGGTGGGGGTTCCCCTTTGCTCTTCATGCCAAGAATGGCACCAAACAAGCAACACTAACTCATCAAGAGGATCTGCCAAGCTTCTTGGAAGAATTAAACCTACCACGCATATCCCTCCCCAACTGGGATGACCCTTTCACCGATCAAGATCCAAGACAGAATACAAGATCCCTGAGCTGGAACCAAAATTCCTCCACCAGATTCGGCATGCCGCGACAGCAGAGACAGAGAGAACGGAGAATGCCATCATTAGAGAGACTTCAAGAAAGGGAACTATAACCTCAAACCACAAGCAGTGAGACCTTTATTGATGTCTTTATTGATGTCCTTATTGCAGAAGACGATGTCAGCCATATACCTGACAGTTCAGTCTGTTCTGATTTAACTGTTCTTGTCATGGGAGGTCCTAGGTGTCCTCGCGAGCTCCCCATATTACATCACAACACCTATCGACGGGTTCTTCCAACCCTAAACTAATCAGACAAGGAGCTCGCGATATCACCCGGGATCTCTCAAACCGCACTCCAATAATATATTTTTATTATCTGTTGTTAACAAAACCCCTACCAAATCCAAAGTGCTACATCACACATTCTTCCCCACGCACAAACTCTAAATTATATATCGACTATATCCCTTAAGTTACCCACAGGCCCGGATAAATGACAATTGATAACAAATAACTAACAACCTATAGCTTTCACCCAACACTACAACAAATAAACAACCTAGACACAACCCCCCAATAGGCTTAACCGTAATAAGGCATTACGGTTCTTAAAATTGCGTAAACACAACTCTCAACAAGATTTGTCCGACTTACCCTAGCTAAGTCCGGTTTTCACCTTTCCTGCCCTTCCCCAGCTTCCCCAAAATCCCTACCACCCAAGTCCAGGCACTCATCACAACCAAACCAAATAAAACAAAGAACAATTCCTAGTCTGAAACAAAATGATCTCATCTTTAAAAATAACATCTTTCAACGCAAAAGGCCTTAACCAACCCGAGAAAAGGTCTAAGGTTCTTTACACTATCAAGGACAAACTTCATATTCTTTCTCCTGTGTGCACAGAAACAACTTTTAAAAAACTAACCATAACCCCAAACTATCAACAGGTACTACCACCACTCCTAACCCACATCCGCACCATGCACAACAAAAACCCAGAAGGGCAAACAGAAATCACACCCGACATCAAAACAGGTACTACCACACAATCCCACCAACTGCACAAACCAGAAGGGAAAACAAGGGGTCCTCAACTTTTTTCTCCACAAAAACATTAAATGTAAATGCAAGAAACCAAAATGGATCAACACTCCAAGATATATCTTCTTCTAAAGTGTGAAATACAAGGCACGCTATTCACCATCGCCAATAACATCTCGCCCCCGAACTCAGACCAGGCTAACTTTATCACACAAATGCTAGATGGCTGTGTGTCCTTCTCTAGAGGTTCATTAATCCTAGTAGAGACTTTAATGTAGCACTTTACCCAACCTTAGACACCTCCTCAGGAAAATCCTCCGTCCCCTTCAATAAAAAAAACAGAATAAGGACCATCCCAGCACAAATGCACTCTGTGACATATGGAGGCTACAAAACCCAGACCGCAATATTTCCTTTTACTCTGGAGGTCCACAACTCGCTATAGCAGAATAGTATTATATTGTTGTACATCATAAATTTCTCACACACGCCCAGACCCAAAGCTCCAAAATAGGACTGTCCTACCTATCAGAACCATGCCCCTATTTACTGCTCACTAACATTACTCCCCCCAAAAAGTCCTGCATAATAACTGGAGATTAAGGGGTATTCCCTGGATATGAACGTCTGACGACAAACCCCATAAATGCTATAAATAAATGAGTTACAACAATACTCAATGTCATTAGTCACAAAATGGAGCTTAAAATAGTTTGATTTTATGTATTTACAAAATTTATGCCCTCCAGTAGTGGAGTTATCTCTAAGTGGCCCGCACTGGAAATCTCAGTAACCTCCTCTCCTCTTAGCTTCTGCTTCCCAGTGATGATGTAACAGGACTGGTGCTGCTACTGTTACCATAGTAATGATGTGTAGCTGCCATCACCAACAACACTCTCTTACTGATGCACTGCACCAACCGATTACAGCTAAATGGTATGGTGACACATGACCGGCCCAGCAGCTGCAGGACATGTGATGTGGACAGGACCGCCCCAGGCAGCTGCAGGACATGTGATGTGGACTGGTGACCGGCCCAGGCAGCTGCAGGACATGATATGTGGACATGTGACCGGCCCAGGCAAGCTGCAGGACATGAGATGTGGTGGGACCAGTGAACCGGCCCAGGCAGCTGCAGGACATGTGATGTGGACATGTGACCGGCCCAGGCAGGAGCAGGCATGAGATGTGGACATGTGACCCCCAGGGGGCCCCAGCTGCAGACATGTGATGTGGACATGGTGACCGGCCCCAGGCAGGAGGCAGGACTGAGGTGGACATTTGACCGGCCCCCAGGCACTGCAGGAACAGATAATGTGACATGTGACCGGCCCAGGCAGCTGCAGGACATGAGATGTGGACAGTTGACCGGCCCAGGCAGCTGCAGGACATGTGATGGTGGACATGTTGACCCGGCCCAGGCAGGAGCAGGACATGAGATGGTGGACATGTGACCGGCCCAGGCGCTGGCAGACATGAGATGTGGACATGTGACCGCCCAGGCAGGAGCAGGACATGAGATGTGGACATGTGACCGGCCCCAGGCAGCTGCAAGGACATGTGATTGTGGACATGGACCGGCCAGACAGCTGCACGACACTGTATGTGGACATGTGACCCGCCCGACAGCTGCACGACATGTGATGTGGACATGTGACCAGCGGCCATCTTTCTGTCCTGTGTCTGCTCTGCAACAGGACCGCCGCAGAGGAAATTAACGGACTGATTAAAGGGCGGTAAGCATTTATTCTTCATCACTGTGTATGTCATCAGCATTTTCGCTAAGGGGAGCAAAATTTTAAATAACAATAATTACACATTAGCTTAATATTTGAGTGCCCATTTGATAGAATTATGCTGATTCCGGAATACCCTTTTAAACGAATCTTCTTAAAAGATCTCATCTGTCTAAATGAACTGAAAACAACAATTCCGTAAGTTTGAAAATGATCACAACTCAGACACATCATGCCTACCACTCTCTGCTGGAAACACTAAAAGGCCTCTCTAGGGGAATCCTAATGAAACACGGAGCGCGCTTAAAGCGCATGTCAGAACATAAGACTCAGAGCCTTTTAAACGACCATCCAAAACTTAGAAAACAAACACAAACAGTCACTCCAATAGCTTCCTAAGAGAACTAACACTAGCCAGACACAAACTCACACCATACTAGGTGCCAAACAAAAAAGACTATTTACAGATTTGCTCAATCTACGAGTGGAGTAACAAACGCGGTAAATACTGGCAGAGCCCTTAGAGACAAAAAAGCTGCTCATTAATAGCATCAATCAAAACAAGCAACCGTTCTCACCCGCTCACAACGAGGATATAGCACAAATCATCATGGAATTCTATTCAAACTGTACAACCTCCCCCCCCCCCCTCCGCACACTTCACCCCCTCCTCTCCCTCAAACTTAACCTTTACCACAATACATACAAGAGACTGCGTTATACCCCATACTCAGGAGGAAACTGGATCAATTAGACGCTCCTTCCCCCCTCCTCGAGGAGGTACAACAGATAATCTTAGCCTCCCAAACGGCAAAGCCCAGGTCCAGACGGATTTACAGCCTATTTTACAAAACATTAGTAGATGAATAACACCTCCCATGTTACAAACACTTTATCAATAAGGTTTTCCGATTCCGCCCAATTCCAACCAGCATCTACATGCCCACATCACATGACCCACACTATGTCAAAGTCTACCGTCCCATCTCATTAATTACACTGACGCAAAAAATATACGCTAAACTACTAGCAAAAACGCCCTCTCTTCCGCTTGCTGGAGTCCTTAGTCCACCGGCAAGTGGGGTTCATACCCCACAGTTAGTCCAAGCCGGAAGACAACACTCTAAACCAACTTTCTCTCTTGCATTCACTCCCAAAAAACACTACTCTCCATTCTACTACCTCCTCCTGGATGCAGAGAAGGCGTTCGACCGGGTAGACTGGGGATTCCTGGAAGCAACACTCAAACAAATAGGAAACCAAATCAGACAACACCATTCTCTCCAAAATCAAAGCCTTATATAATCACCCCAAAGCCACAAATCAGAGTCAAGTCCCTTTACTCCTCCTCATTCACAATAGTAATGGACCCAGACAAGGGTGCCCTCTCCCCACTCTCTACGCATTAGTTACGAACACTTACTGATATACCATCAGAAACCACCCATAGATCCACGGTTATACAGATAAAGAACACCTCCCTACAAGTGCTCAGCATTCGCTGACGATGTGCTAATTTATCCTCACGGACCCGGATAAATCTCTCCCACACTTAATGAAGTTCCTACAAACCTTGGCTACTTCAGCCAATCACAAAGTTACATGTCCAAAAGGCACCGCAATAGGGTTTTGGATTACACTACGACCATTTACAAACTCACTGCAAAAGAATACAGGCAGTCCCCCGGGTTTACAGACAAGATAGGGTCTGTTAGGTTTTGTTCTTAAGTTTGAATTTTGTTGTAAGTCGGAACTGGTATATTTTAATCGTTGTAATCCCAGCCAGAACTTTTTTGGTCTCTGTGACAATTGGATTTTTTAATATGTGGGTTGTCATAAGAATCAGGATTAACAATAAAGCTTCATTACAGACGCCTGTGATTAACTGTTAGAGCTGATTTATTGTAGCCTAGGACTAAGCCACAATAAATTAACCAATTCCGAGGTCCGTTTGTAACTAGGGTCCGTATGTAAGTTCGAGTGTTCTTAAGTAGGGGACCGCCTGTACCCGTTCACATGGAAAAGGACGCTCCATCCCTTACCTGGGCGTCCAGATCGCCTTGGTTAGACGCCATATATAACACTAATCTAAAAACTTCCTGATCTCTCTCAAAACATCTCACAAAATGGGGAAATAAAAGATCTCCTGGATAGGGAGAATAAACTGCATAAGATGACGGTCCTTCCAAAACTACTATCTATATCAAACAATCCCCATCGCCCTTCCCAAATTGTTCTTCAACAAATTACATCTCTATCATCGGTCCGCATCCTCCCCTAGAACTAGCCATAATGATACTGGTGCATAGGAAACTACAAGGAGTCTTGGCCTCCAGACGTCAAGGTTACTTCTAACGCAGTAAACCTTTCCCGAGTTCTAGATTGGTTCCACCAAGATTTCCAAATTGTGGGTTAAAATTGAAAACACAACCTCCCCTTTCCCTCTGGCGGGAATACCCTGGTCCTCACACACCACTCCTCACAACCGCAATCCAAACCTCACTTCAACCTCCCCTCCACAGCAGCTCAAACCAACATGAAGACACATAAATAGTCCCCAGATACGACCAAACTGACAGAACCCTATGCCCTCACCCCCAATCCACAGACAACCCAGACTTCCACGCTTACGTCTTGCACAAGACTTCTTACTACCAATGAGAACACAAGACCAAACCCCTCAGGTTTAAATCAGTCTTAATCCCCTCGACACTAATGCCACTAGAAGATCTCAAGAAAGCGCTCACATCCTTACCCAAAACAAAATGGGAATACATGCAGCTCACAAACCTTCTATAACAGACACAATCTAAAACTTAACCTGCACAGAGACTTAACACCCTTTGAAGAGCTCTGCCTCTCATCCTCTCTCCAGTTACCGCATCGATATCAGCATATAACAACCTGCTACTGGAACACTGTCAATCCTCACATTCCATACACAAAATCATGGGAAGACTTACACACATTCACCAGTGATGACTGGTCCAGAGCTCCTCCCACTCACAATTTATCACCACGGTCAATCACAAGAGACAAATCGAAATCATTTCTAGATGGTATTGGTCCCGACCAAACTCCACAAATGTGAGAGTATGTAAGATTCTCAGATATCTGGATTTAAAATCCAAAAGACCCATCGTACTACGACTCTCCATCCGTACTTGCCCTCCATCCGTACTATACTCTCCATCGCGTACTAACGCTCTCCATCCATACTACTACTTCCATCTGTACACTCTCCCATCCGTAACTACGCCTACTACAACTTATACTGCCCTCCATCCGTACTACTACTCTTCATCCATACATAACTACTCTCCATCTCCGTACTACTACTCTCCAATCCGTACTACTTACTCCTCCATCGTAACTACTACTTCCTCCATCCGTACTACTGCTGCATCCTACTCTCCATGTACTACTTACTCTCCAATCCGTACTACTGCCTCCATACGTACTACTGCCCTCCATCCGTACTACTACTACTCCTCCCGTACTACTACTCCTCTCATCCTCCGTTACTACTGCTCTCCATCCGTACTACTGCCCTCTCCATCCGTACTACTACTCTACTACTTACTACTCTCCATCCGTACTACTACTCTCCATCCGTACTAACTATCTCATCCCTTAACTTAACTACTTATTCTCCATCCATACTACCTACTTCCATCCGTACTACTGCTCTCCATCCGTACGACTACTCTCCATCCGTACTACTACTCTCCATCCGTACTACTGCTTTCTATTTTTCCCACCATCCTCCATTACTTACACCAATGTTATGACGTTCTCACTCAGATTCTTATGAAGCGTGGAGGGTTCTGTTATTGTGCGGATAATACAATGGCGACATCTAATAGTGACTTATTATCTCATTATCTTGGGTTATGGATATATAGTTATGTATTTGTGTTACCATTGTATAAGGAACATATAATGATAGATCTGTGTGACGCTCAGTGCAATATTCTGCAAATAATATTTGGTGTCCCCTGTGGATATAACATTCCCTCTGCTGCATATTTTGGTGAATATCCACATGTGGGTCTGTATAAATATGAAAGTAGATTTTCTTTTTTCCTTTATATAAGTATCTGGATTTGTACATATTTTAGAATAAACTTTGAGTTTTCATGCAATTTTTGCATTTTATTGCTCTTTGCTGCAAAGTTGCATGAAGGTGGCGGTGTGTATGAATGAAAAAGTTATTCTTGCTTACATTTTTGGATTTCTGGAGAAATTAGATTTTGACAGAATAGGAGCTTTTTATTTTCTGTGTTATATATTTAAACCATATTTGGTGGAAAGCGACCAAATTAGAGATGAGCGAGCACTAAAATGCTCGGGTGCTCGTTATTCGAGACGAACTTTTCCTGATGCTCGAGTGCTCGTCTCGAATAACGAGCCCCATTGAAGTCAATGGGAGACCGAGCATTTTTCAAAGGGACCATGGTTCGGGAATAAATGTGTTATTTAACTGAAAAAGAATGTCTTCGATAGTTATCAGATGTATGGAAAATCTGCCAATCTATTCTTCACTGTTCGCGCGTATATATCATCTCCGACAAGTTAGCAGATGTGAAGAACAGTGAAGAATAGATAAAAACAGTGAACACAGTGACCACAGGATCATTAAGTAAAAACAGTGAAGAATAGATTGCAGATGTTCGGCACATCTGCTTACGTGTCGTTAGATACGCTGTCCGGATCCGCGCCTCTTTCTTCCACTGAAGTCTCTCCCCGATCTCTCTGGCCCCTTCCTATGTCCTCTGCGCCGCTGCACCGCTGTCTCGGTGCCCCCGCTGCCCGCTTCCCCGTGCCTGCCGCTGCCATGCTCTCCCCCCCGTGCCTGGCCGCCTGCCCGTTTCTGCTCACCCGTGCCGGCCCCGCTGCCCGTTTCTGCTCCCCGTGCATGCCCGCTGGCCCATTCTTGCTGCCCGCCTGCAGCTGCCCGTGCTGCTCCCCTTGCCTGCCTCGCCCGTGCCTGCCCCCGCCTGCCCGCGCCCTTGCTCCCCGTGCCTGCCCGCCTGCCCCGCCGTGCCTGCCGCTGCCCGTGCTTGCTCCCCGTGCCTGCCCCCGCTGCCGTTCTGCACCCCCGTGCTCCCCGCCTGCCGGCCCGATTCTGCTCCCCCCGTGCCGTTGCCGCTGCCCGTGCCTGACTCCCCCGTGCCCTGTCCCGCTGCCCTGTCGGCCTGCTCCCCTTTCCCTTCACGTGCCGCACGTTGTTCCTGTGCGAGAGCCATAGCATCAAATCCGTGGCCTGCCCCGTCTGCCCTGTGGCTGCTTTCCCGGTGGTGCCTGTTGCTTGCTCCCCGTGTTCTGTGGTCTTTGTCCGGCTCCCCCGGTGGGGTCTTTTGTGCTGCTCCCCCCGGGTGTTTCCTCCTGTGCGCTCCGGTGTCTCTGTGTGTCCACCGTGTTTCTTCACTTGTTTTTCACATACTGATTTGTTCGCATGTTCCGCGCGTATTTCGCAAGTAAGCAGATTGCGAACATCGTATCATTCTCACTGTGTTTTTCACTTCTATTGTTTTTCCTTTGTCACCGTGTTCACTGTTTTTTTTTTCATTCTGTCTTCACGTTTTTTCACTGTGTTTTTTTAATTAAATGCTCGATCTCGAGCAGGGGGAAATACTCGTCAGCAACGGCCGTTGCGAGTAACCTTAATATCGAACGAGCTCAAGCTCGGACGAGTATACTCGCTCATCTCTAGACCAAATATGTCACGGTTTTGTTTTAGCATTTTTGGAGTATAAATCTTGATGTTGTGGATTGTGGTTTATAAAAAATAAATCTTGGCTCAACTTTTATGTTTATTATTTTTTAAATCCCCATTTTGTGGCGTAAATCCCCCTTCCATGTGATTTTAAAAGTTAAAACGTACGTTATCAAGGCATTTTCAATACACTTTTGGTTAATAATTTGTGTTTGTCACAACGTTGCATGAGGGCGCTCCAGGCTGTCAACAGGGTTATTGAGGCAAATGTTTATCGCCTGTTGTCTGCTTTCAAAAACATCTAGGTTTTAAAAGGGGCCCTTTACTGTAATCATTTTATTATCTGTTTTTTATTGATTAAACTATATTTTGCCTGGTTTGTGAACTTTAAATTTTCTATTCCATATCACAGGACGTCCATGGTTATACATATTCGATATATTGCAATTTGTACAAACCACCCCGATCACATATGTGGGACATTTTTCCTTGTGTTGTCTTGGTAGATGTGTGAATGACTGTATGTAGCACATTGAGGGGGATGGAGGGATGAAACCACCGTGAAGCTCCTCCCCACCCCCACCTCCCGTCTTTCCCAGTTATTTCTTCCTTCCCTTTCTCCTCGCCAGCTCCTTCATTCTCTGCTCGTGCTGAAACTCTTCCCGTAATCGCTGTCTCTGGAAGTCTCGTTGCATTTCCTCCATCCTCTCCTCGTATAATTCTCTGTTTCTCCGCTCTTCTTGCTGCTCCTCTTCGTGCCGCAGTCTGAAGGCTCGCTCCATCTCATACATCTGCATATTATTCTCTCTTTCTAGATTTTCTTTCTGGACCATCAGTTCCCTGGTGTGAATATAGTTCAGTACCAAGAACTTCCGCTCCATCATCTCCTCATCCGCGTTCCGGCAGTGGTCGGCCCGGAACTCAACGTCGCTGATGACTTCATACAGAAACTTGATGATATCTCCCTTGGTTTCAGGATTCTTATGTGGATTTTGGTCCGTGTAATTTTCTAGGGGAAATACCGTCTCCGCTCCAATGTCCAGGAACATATTTTCCACGTCCTTAGAATTCTGGTGATTCTTGTGAGTGAGGACAACGATGGGAGTGATTTCTGAAATGGAAGCAAAAGAATGGTCACGTCTTTTAGTTGGGTCAGGATCACATTAATGGACATTTTATGTGGTTGGGCTTAATCATGGATGGAGTTTCACGCCTTGAGCAAGAACATGTGAAGCTCGTTCTACATGACATGATCCAGATTCATGGGAGTGATGTGAAAGGACTCTCCGTCCTGTACTGCCCCATCCCTGCCCTCTGCCGTCCGGATCTTATATGCAGGTCCTAGCACTACAATATCCTGGGGTCCTCTGTCACCAAAATATAAGTATCTTCAGTAGATGAACCCCGGAGGGAGAGATTCTGATCTCCATATTAGGGGGCGGGAAGGAATTTGTCTCTGCTTTGGGCCAATCGGCATCAGCCTTGCAGGATTTTTTTTTGCCTTCCTCTAGATCAACGCAACATAATAAAAATATATATATTGGACTTGATGGATTGATGTCTTTTTCAACCCGTATTTGCTACAACACTATGAATAGACTGGACTCCATGATTTGATGAGTAAATGAAGGACCGGGGGGGGGGGGAGACTTACTTATTAGTTGTGACGCAGTTTTAAACATTTTTCGCAGTTCTTCCTTTAGTTCTGGAGTTGGTAAATTCATTGCGCTGAATAATGAAAAACATATAAGTTTCAGGTTGTGGCGGCAGAAAGTCATGACTAATAAATGTTGTATGTGCACACTGGAGATCACACAGCGCTGTGCCGGAACGTGTCGTCCGATGGTCTGACAGGACGGGGCGATGTGACCAGGATTGTCCGTCTCTTACCTGTAGATGAATATCGGGATAATGAACCCTGAGCCTTTCACGTGAGGTTCTGCCTCCACAATCCTGTCCGGCAGACGGAGTCCTTTACTCCATTTCACCCTCCGGTCCAGGGGCAACAGATTGGCTAAAAAGGGAAACTGGAAATCAAACAATCGAATGAGATAATAATTTTAGGTCTCCCTTTTCTCCCCATAAATGCTAACAAAAAAAACCATTGGGGCAGATTTATTTACCCGGTCCAGTCGCGATCCCGCAATGCGTTGTCCGACACGGATTCGGGTCTGCCGGGAGTCACTAAGGTCCGTGCGTCCGATATCCAGTAGGTGTCACTGCTGCGCCGAGGTCCGCCGGAGTTCACCTCCTTCTTCCTGGTGTATGTGAGTGCTGATCTTGCGACACAAATTCTTTTTTAAATTCCACGTTTTTTCCGAATCCATTGTTGTCCGGCGGCCCGCCCAACGACACAATCCGATCACGTGCACCAAAATCCCAGGGCACTTCAGGAAAAATCGGTGCAAATTGGAAATATTCGGGAAACCCAACGAAAGTGCGGCGTTCGGACCCTTAGTAAATGAGCCCCATTATGTTGTATTGTAATCCCCGAGACAAAAGACAATGGGGGTCATTTACTAAGGGCCCGATTCGCGTTTTCCCGACGTGTTACCCGAATGTTTCTGATTTGCATTGATTTTCCCTGAATTGCAGGGTTTTGGCACACGCAATCGGATTGTGTCACATCGGCGCTAGCATGAACGCGACGGAAAACTTGACGGATTCGGAAAAAACGCCACATTTTAAAAAAAAAGGGTCGTTTGACTCGCGCTTACCTGCACCCAGCGGAGGACGGTGAACTCCAGTGCATTCACCGCAGCAGCGACACCTGGTGGACGTCGGAGGAACTGCCTTAGTGAATCCCGGCCGGACCCGAATCCTCCGCAGAGAACGCGCCGCTGGATCATGAATGGACCGGGTAAGTAAATCTGCCCCAATGACCCACAATTACTAAGGGCCTGGCGCCAGTTTCCTGTTGGACTTTGCAAGTTCCTGTGTAAACTCCTTGTACATGTATAAGAAGTGTCCGTGCCACATATCTGTCACACGCAACCATTATGTGTTGCAGCTGTACTATACGTCATGCAACACAAATCTCTGCAGTAAAGGGGCGTCCGGTGCGCATTTGGACCGTGCAGCAGATTTATCATGGAAAATCTCACAGAAATGTGTTGCACGCCCCATGTTAAAGGTGCACTAATAAAAAATTGGTGCACGCTGTCGAGGCAGGTGGAGGAGGACATCGCTTGTCACATTTGGGCAGATTTACTTACTTGCCTTGTCCGATGAAGATTTGGGGACCGGCGCGATTCACTAACATCGTGCGTCCGAGTTCCTGCATGTGTCTCTGCTGAGCCCAGGTTGGCCAGAGTTCACCTTCTTCTTCCCGGTGCGTGTGAGTGCTGATCTTGCGACGCAAATACTTTTTTAAATTGCACGATTTGTCCACATCCGTAGGGTTGTCCAACGGCCCACCCCCAAATTTCTGTTGCCGATAGCGTGTGCCAAAATCCCGTGGGAATTCAGGGCAAAACAAAATATTCGGGAAACTCGACGAAAGTGCGGCGTTGGACCCTTAGTAAATGAGCCCCATAGTGTTGCTACTTGTAGATTCATTGATGATGGGAAAAATGATGACCATGACGGTGGAACCACTCAATGGGTTTCCCAAAAGGTAGTGACTAGAGATGAGCAGAACTCAGCCAAACCCGTACCCCCCCCCCCCCCCAAGATTGGTGCCACCATTGTTAACTATTTAAATGTCATTGGCAAAGTCATCTATGGATACATCTACGGCGCCATTTTGTGGAAGATCATTGCTCCCATTGCCGATCCTTCCCAAAATGTTGGAGCCATGCTAGAGCAGGCACATGCACTTTGGCCATGTAAATGCGACTCCCAGCGCTGATCGTGGACATTAAATGTTGAAGAGTTTGAGCCGTACCCACACCAGGACTTCTAAGGAAAATCATTGTCAGGTCCGCGGAGTTCAGGTCCACTCAGTATTAGTGAAGACCTAAGGAAGGAACCCAAGCGCTTCTCTCCCATAATCCCTGCAAGGTCATAGTAGAGACGGAGGAAGGAAACCATTGGCCATGACCTCCGCATCGGGTACAATGGACGTGTGTGACGCCTCTTAGTTATAGATGTACCTCTTATAAGCAGTGTCTCTAGTGCCCCAGGTAAGGATCTGCCCCGGGTGAGACCCTCCTTTGCCCTCGTTATAAGCTGCACCAGGTTTTTGTGGATCTAAAGAAGTGACCCACTGATAAAGAGGTGAGGGGATTGGAGGAATCAGATATATTATATTAGAAGTTTTTGATAATAAGGATCATGTGACTGATGGAATTTGTTATTGTAATGTTATAAAGTATTTAAGAAAGTTGTGCCCATTTCTTACCCAGCTGAGCGAAGATCTCCCCGGTCTCATGGGCAGTCATGGTGGGGCAGCCCCTGTTGTCCACCAGGACTATGTTATTGGTCAGGGGGTAGGTCATCCTGTGTTCTGTGCTGGCCTTGACGTTACCTCCTGAATTTGCATAGTTTTTGTAGTCGCTCTTGAACCAGGCACATATGATGCTGTTTATGAAGGACGACTTCCCATGGCCATTATACCCGAAGAGCTGCAGGAGGATTCTCTGAAATCCCTGGTTGCCCTTCTTACATTTGTCAAAGCTGAAGTCTCGGATCTTCCTCCTCCGCTCTTCCTCGTCCATGGCTGGTGATATGTGAGGAGCCTCAATGCTCTGAGCTCAGGATAATCACAAGACCTGAAGACAAAGTCCATCCTTTACAGCCTCATCACTACACATAACGCAGGGCGCTCTCTCTCTTGGATTCGGTGGATCTGTACCCTGGGGGTCAATGTCTAAGACCTAAGTAGAGCATTTCCAGGAGAGTCCCTGCCTCCCCATATAAGATGAGGGGGAGGTGATATAAGCACCAGGGGTCTCCAGTAAACTTGATTCTAGGACCCACATTACTAATAGAAATATTACATCTTCACCCCCGGCCACCACTGGGCTAATTACATATTACAGACCAGAACTGGTTAGTCCAGAATCCAGAAATTTCTAGACACTGGGGGGAGGCAATGAAATTGTAACATAATTCTGTGCCCCCAATACATTTATATAATGTGCCTCCTAAACACGTATATAATGTGCCCCATATACATGGGTATATACTCCGTGTATACTTTGCCTCCTATTCCTGTATATTCAGTGTCCCCTATACATTTACATACTGTGACCTGATACATTATATTCTGACCCCCTATACATTGATATACCATATACCATATAAAATGTACTGCTAGTGGCAATAAAGGGTAACTGCACTCCCTAGGCCTGGGAGGGATAATGGTGCAGAGGGGTCCCTTTAACTAATGAGCTCTGTGAGCAACAGAGGGGATAAATCAGAACACAACAGAAATGACACGTGTCACTATCACACACTCTGTAGGTGACAACACACTCTCTCTACCTGCACAGATTATACTATTATGCTGCAGCTATGCATATTACACAGTCCAATCGTTGGGGCCCTGTTGCCGCGGACGTTGGCGCGCTTTCTGTAACGTTGGTGCACTTAATACTTTCAGTACTCTTGGAAATTATTTTCCTGCAAACTCTTTACTAACCATAAAGTCTACTCACAACTCTGAGTAACTGCAGGCAGGCTTCTGCTTGTAGCTGGGACCAGGCACCTGGATGGTAATGGAGGGGCAGGCAGGAACCTCCTGTGTGGTGGATGTGGAGACCTCCTGGGGATCAGGCTGTGGTGCAGAGATGGAGCTCCTCCAGCAGGTCCTCTTCTCCTCTGGGGCTGAGCTGCTGGGCTGTCTCTAGTCCTCTGCTGTGTCACTCTCCGTGCAGGACTCTCTACACTCTGCCATGTGCTGTCAGTCCTCTCTGCTGCACATGAGGTCTCTCTCCCTTCTCCTCCCCACAATCCCTTGTTTTTCCCATCAGCCCTTTCTCCAGCAACTCCTCCTATCAGTGTCAGTGGCACAGAGCAGCAGTGATTGCTGGGAGATGTAGTCCAGTCTGCTCCTGAGGAGTAGGTGCTGCTAGCTGCTGGTCTTAACCCCTGCTGCCCAGCAATTACATTGTCCTGTTCACATGTTGTGCTCTTAGCAGGGGTTACATAGACAATACCAACCTGGTAGCATGTATTTAACCAAGACACAGACGTGGCAATTTGTGGATCGAACACAGGTTAAATTTTCCAGTTAATTGCCCTAAGGGCGCACTAGACAATACAGTACACACAATAGATATATATATATATATATATATACAATTAGCAGAGGACAAATATAAGTGTTGGGGACTACAAGTGGACCCTCCTACCTGGTATCAAGTCATGGACCATGGAGGAGTTCTATCTTCTCGGTGGTAAGGCATAGGGTCAGGTTCTTATTGGATCTGGGTGAATCCCTGGATCACATTGATACCAAACATGACCCATTTACTATATTCCCATCCGGAGATATGTCTCTGTGTGACTGCTAGAACCTACATAGACACAGGGATGCGTTACCCTGGCTATACCGATGCCAAAAATGTATCTGGCCTTGGGCTGAGGTGGACCATGACGTCATAAACGGGATAGTAATATTTCCTTTGTGTCTTTTTTTAAAAATGGAGGAAAGCTCCTAAAAGCTCCTCGGAGTCACTGCAGCTGCGAAGGTTAATAGCTCCCCCTACAGACCCAGAGACCCTCTGCAGCCTCAGTAGTAGGACGTTCCCGAGGTGTCCCCTACACATTTTTATACTGAACCCCATTCACATGTATATGGAGTGTCCCTTATACATATATATACTGGGGCAGATTTACTTACCCGGTCCTGTCGCGATCCCGCAGCGCGTTGTCGGATGAGGATTCGGGTCTGCTGGGATTCACTAAACTCGTGCGTCTGAGTTCCTGCATGTGTTACTTCTGCGCCCAGGTTGGCCAGAGTTCACCTGCTTCTTCCCGGTGCTTGTGAGTGCTGATCTTGCAACACAATTCTAAATGTTAAATTCTGCGGTTTGTCCGAATCCGTAGGGTTGTCCGACGGCCACGCCCTGCGATTTCTGTCACATGCAAGCCGGTGCCGATGCAGCAAAATCCAATCGCATGCACAAAAAACCCGGTGCAATTCGGCAGGCCCCAATACAACCAACAGTCACCCACTACATCCAGCAGACACCCACTACATCCAGCAGTCACCCACTACATCCAGCAGGCCCCAATACAACCAACAGGCACCTACTACATCCAGCAGGCACCCACTACATCCAGCAGGCCCCAATACAACCAACAGACACCCACTTCATCCAGCAGGCACCCACTACATCCAGAAGGTCCTTGCTACATCCAGCAGGCTCCATTAGAACCAGCAGGCCCCAAAACATCCAGCAGGCACCCACTACATCCAGCAGGCACCCACTACAATCATCAGACACAAACTACAGCCAGCAGGCACCCACAACAACCAACTTCCATGTATCCTCTGATGTGTCCTCCTCATCCTCCACACGTTGAGTGGCTTCTTCTTACATCTTCAGAAACCTTTATGGCGCAGATTTATTGAAGTGCGAGCGAGAGACTTACGCTGCGCCAGGATTATCGAGGCGTCTGCTTTCGGATGATGAATCTGCCCGGTGCTGCTGTGTAGCTCCTAATTGTCGATTCACATAAGCCCAACAGTGTTTGTTGCAATTTGTCTCCCAATTTAAACCACGCCCCTTTCACATAAACCACACCCCTTTGGGAGCACCAATGCTAAAGTGTCTAAAAACTGTCTGAAACCTTTGATAAATGTGCAAGATAAGACAGAAGATTGATATGTCTGCCTCATGTGCTCTGACGAATGACAGGTGACCCCCGGTGATAGGTGAGCCCTAGTGATAGATGACCCCTAGTGATAGGTGGCCCCCGGTGATAGGTTACACCCGGTGATAGATGACCCCCAGTGATAGGTGACCCCCGGTGATAGGTGACCCCCAGTGATAACTGGTCCCCAGCGTTAAGTGGTCCCCGGTGATAGGTTACACCACGTGATAGGTGACCCCCAGTGAAAATGAGACCCGGTGATAGGTGATCCCCAGCCATAGGTGACCCCCAGTCATAGGAGATCCCCAGTGATAGATGACCCCCAATGATAGTTTACCCCCAGCGATAGGTGACCCCCGGTGATAGGTTACACCCTGTGATAGGTGACCGCGAGTGATAGGTGACTCCCAGTGATAGGTGACTCCCAGTGATAGGTGACCCCCAGTGATAGGTGACCCCCAGTCATAGGTGACCCCCAGTGATAGATGGCCCCCGGTGATAGGTTACACCCTGTGATAGGTGAACGCCAGTGAAAGATGAGACCCGGCGATAGGTGACCCCCAGTCAAAGGTGACCCCCCAGTGATAGGTGACCCCCTGTGATAGGTGACCCCCATATATATCCTGACTATAGAACCTCGTTACCTCTTTTCATCTGTTTATCTGGAGGTTTTATATAATAATATCTTGTTTTCTTTGGATAAAGATAAACCAAAGTACAAGGTGATTTGTTCGACCAGAAAACTGAAGGAATAAGGAAGTAATAAATTTAGGTAAATTCTCTGCTCCTTGTGGCCATTAAATATGCAAATCACAGTAACTCTTGTTATAAAGATCAAAGTATATGGAGCAGAAGGCGGAGTCTATTGTGCATCACATGACAGCATCGCTGCCAAGTCTCTCTGCAAATCTTTTAGCCCACGATCTGGGCCCAATGACTGGTGACCTCTATAGCGCACATGACCCCATATACTATGAAATCCTTCACCTCTGATCTTTGCTTTTTATCCTCAGGATGTTTTCCCCTGCACAGACCCAGGGACTACATTATTATCTTCCCCGTACAAGGTCTCCGGCTGATGTGGTGTAACTTGTTTTACTTACGGAGACTGAAAATTTGTCCCACTACATCTCAGGGAACTTGTAACCTGCAATCCAAAACAGATGCTTATTCTGGACTCAGTAATGACTGGTTCTGGTACTGGTTCAGTAATGACTGGTTCTGGTACTGGTTCAGTAATGACTGGTTCTGGTACTGGTTCAGTAATGACTGGTTCTGGTACTGGTTCAGTAATGACTGGTTCTGGTCCACCAGACTGTAACATAGTGAAGATGTCAAACTTCCAGTCTGTGAGCTTCCCCTGAGTTGGGGGTTGGATATCATGAGGTTTTCCATGAGATGCTGCAGTAGACTGAGGGGCAATTATTATTTTTGGCGCTAGAGCCGCGCTTTATTTTTCATTGTATGTTTGTGGCACGAGGGATTCATGAATTGGCGCACGGACTGAAAGGTTCACAATTCCCTGAACCTGCTTTTGGCTGTTCTATTTTTGCACCACAATTTGAGCCAAAAAACATGTCTGTAAAATAGAAGCGCCAGAAAACTCACAAGCGGCTCCAAAATTCTGCCCCCAAAAATAGAACAAGTTGAGAGTCTCGGAAAACACCAAGATTGTGGCGCTGACGCTTCATAAATTCAGGTGCAAGAGGCGCAAAAAAACAAATGACCCCCTCAGACTCCAGAGGCGGAGTCCAGACTGGTCTTATTTCCAAATTCATTCTACACGACCTACACGAGTCTACACGACATGAGGTAGGTAGAAAGTATTTCCATGCTTGTTGTATGTGATAGCACTTATAGCATTATCACCTCAACGACCGCTGCTCCACCTGCTAGTAAGAGGAATCTCACTCCATGAGGGGAGATTTATCAGAGGTGTCTGAGCGCACAACTGTGGTAGTCTCCCACGACAACCAATCACAGCTCAGCTTTCATCTTACCACAGCAGCTTATACAATGAAAGCTGAGCTCTGATTGAGCACTTTTACCCTCAGAAACTTCTGATAAATCTCCCTCATATCTTTATCCTCTGCCTGAATTTACTCACAAGAGGAACTAAATATTCTCCAGGGTCTTTAGAGACCCCCGAGGGGCATCATGGAATAAGGTAATCCTTTATTAGTCCCGCAGTGAGGGACATTCCCATAATTACAGGAGCAGCAGAGACAGGACAATAACATTAAACACAAAAAAATTATAAGAAGAAAAAAAAAGAAGACAAGTGATGACCATGCACTGGTGTAAGACCCAAACCGGTCCCCGGCATCCACCGGATTCATCGGGAGTCCCCCAGCAGCGTGGGCACAACTGCCGGATCTTCCCGTGTGTTTAGGTCCTTCGTCCCATGGGGTGGAATGGAAGAGCTGCATGTCTAGGACTCTTCTAGGTCGTCCGGTCCCCCCTAATACCAGCACCTAATCCCTCCATGGTGCAGGGCAGCAGCGGCCCAGTGGTCCATTGTTTATTGTTGGGGTCATGGAGATCAATAGCACCGTGTTCACACTGCACTTCAGCTTCTATTTATATTAAGACTATATTTGTGTCACCTATAGACCACGATTATGAGCCTCAATGTCATTTATAAGCTGCTAAGCCCCTCCTCCTCTCCATCTAAGCTCCTCCTCCTCAGAATGATGGCCTAGTACTAGATGTGCCGTAGTAAGTGCAGTGTCCCTCAATCAGATGTTTGGGTCCATAGCCTTAGGGTGTTGGCACCATGAGGACATCTGGACCCTCCTCCTCAGATCTCATCTTTACTGTTTCTCAGTTTTTGGGTTTTGTTCTTTTTGAGTTTTTCAGTTCTCTCATTTTCAGTTCAAACTGGCGCTGATCCTGTGATCGTAGTCTGTCGTAATCCCGTTCCATTTCCTCCAGTCTCACTTGAAGTGATTGTCTCCTTTGCTTCTTCTGTCTTTCCTCCTCTTCCTGTTTCCGCCTGAAGTCTTCTTCTAGTTTTTGCTTCTCCGTTAATTTCTGTTTCTCTAGATTTGTTTTCTGGATAATAAGTTCCCTGGTGTGAATGTAGTTCAGTACAAACCACTTGCGCCCCATCATCTCCTGATCTGCGTCCCGGGGCAGGTCGGCCCGAAACTCAACGTCACAGATGACTGCGTGCAGGAACCTGATGACTTCCTCCTCCGTTTCTCGTCTTCTCTTCGGATTCTTCTCTGTGTAATTTTCAATAGCAAAAATTTGTACAGCTCCGATATCCCGGAACATTGTTTGGACTCCTGCATAGTTCTGGTGATCCTTGTATGTGAGGATAACAGTAGGAACAACATCTAAAGGGAAAGAAACAGGAGAACTTTACATTAGTAGACGATTCTTTGCTGACTCCCTAATGTACACGTCTTATACAGCCAAATACAGTCATCGGAGGCTGAAGATACAGGAATAAGCATCCTCCTCCATTGTCTTATATGTAGCTAATCCTCCTCCATTGTCCTATATGTAGCTAATCCTCCTCCATTGTCTTATATGTAGCTAATGCTCCTCCATTGTCTTATATGTAGCTAATGCTCCTCCATTGTCTTATATGTAGCTAATCCTCCTCCATTGTCTTATATGTAGCTAATGCTCCTCCATTGTCTTATATGTAGCTAATGCTCCTCCATTGTCCTATATTCAGTCTAATGCGCCTCCATTTGTCTATATGTAGCTAATCTCCTCCATTGTCCTATATGTAGCTAATGCTCCTCCCTTGTCTATATGTAGCTAAGGCTCCTCCATTGTCTTATATGTGCTAATCCTCCTCCATTGCTTATATGTAGCTAATGCTCCTCCATTGTCTTATTGTAGCTAATCCTCCTCCATTGTCTTATATGTAGCTAATGCCTCCTCCATTGTCTTATATGTCCTAATTGCCTCTCCATTGTCTTATAATGTAGCTATGCTCCTCCAGTGTCTTATATGTAGCTAATGCGCCTCCATTGTCCTATGATGTAGCTAAGCTCCTCCATTGTCCTCTATGTAGCTAATGCCTCCTCCATTGTGTCTTCTGATGTATGCTAATCCTCCTCCATTGTCCATATGTATCTCATGCTCTCATTGTCTTATATGTAGCTAATGCTCCTCCATTGCTTATATGTAGCTAATGCTCCTCCATTGTCTTATATGGAGCTGATGCTCCTCCATTGTCTTATCTTAGGCTAATGCTCCTCCATTGTCTTATATGTTAGCTAATGCTCCGCCATTGTCCCTATATGTAGCTAATGCCCGCCATTGTCTTATATGTAGCTACTGCTCCTCCATTGTCTTATATGTAGCTAATGCTCCTCCATTTCCTATAGGTAGCTATGCTCCTCCATTGTCTATATGTAGCTAATGCTCCTCCCATTGTCTTATATGTAGCTAATGCTCCTCCATTGTCTTATATGTAGCTAATCCTCCCATTGTCCCCTTCTCATTGCTAGTAATGCTCCTCCATTGTCTTATATGTAGCTAATGCTCCCCATTGTCTTATATGTACTAATGCTCCTCCATTGTCTTATATGTAGCCAATGCTCCCTCCATTGTCTATATGTGGCTATGCTCCTCCATTTTCTTATATGTGGCTATCCTCCTCGCATTGTCCTATATGTAGCTAATCTCTCCCTCCATTGTCTTATATGTAGCTAATCCCTCCTTGTCTTTATGTCTACGCTCCTCCATTGTCTTATATGTATACTATGCTCCTCCATTGTCTTATTGTAGCTAATGCTCCTCCATTGTCCCTCTATATGTAGCTAATGCTCCTCCATTGTCTTAATGTCGCTAATCCTCTCCATTGTCTATATGTAGCTAATCCTCCTCATGTTCCCCCTTATATGTAGCAATCTCCCTCCATTGTCTTATATGTGTCTAATCCTCCTCCATTGTTCTTATAATGTAGCTAATCCTCCTCCATGTGTCTTATATGTGCTAATGCTCCTCCTTGTCCTTATATGTAGCTATGCTTCCTCCATTGTCTTATATGTGCTAATGCTCCTCCATTGTCCTATAATGTGCTAATGCTCCTCCATTGTCCTATATGTAGCTAATGCTTCCGTCCTTATATGTGCTAATCTCCATTTATTGTAGCTAATGCTCCCTCATTTGTCTTATATGTAGTCTAATGCTCCTCCATTGTCTTATATTAGCTAATCTCTCCATTGTCTTATATTAGCTAATGCTCCTCATTTTCCTTATATGTAGCTAATGCTCCTCCTTGTCTATATGTGGCTAATCCTCCTCCATTGTCTATAGATGTGGCTAATGCTCCTCCATTGTCTTATATGTAGCTAATGCTCCTCCATGTCTTATATGAGCTAATCCTCCTCCATTGTCTATTATTTATGCTAATCCTCTCCATTGTCTTTTATATGTGGCTAATCTCCTCCATTGTCTTATATGTGGCTAATCTCTCCTCCATTTGTCTTAGTATGTAGCTAATGCTTCCCCTCCATTGTCTTATAGTAGCTAAAGCGCTCCTCCCATTGTCTCTAGATGTAGCTAATGCTCTCCATTGTTCTTATATGTAGCTAATGCTCTCCATTTCTTATATTAGCTAATGCATCCTCCATTGTCTTATATGTACATGCTCACTGATAGTACTATGCTTCCTCCATTGTCTAGATGTAGCTAATGCTGCCTCCATTGTCTTATATGTAGACTAATGGCTCCTCCATTGTTCTATATGTAGCTAATCTCCTCCATTGTCTATATGTAGCTAATCTCCTCCATTGTCCTATAGTAGCTAATGCTCCTCCATTGTCTTATATGTAGCTAATGCTCCTCCATTTGTCTTATAGTCAATGCTCCTCCATTGTCTTATATGTAGCTAATCTCCTCCATTGTCTATATGTAGCAATGCTCCCTCCATTGTCCATTATAGTAGCTAATCTCCTCCCAGTGTCTTATATGTACTAACTCCTCCTCTCTTATTGTGCACTCTCCAGTTTATATTAGCTAATGCTCCCCATTGTTATAGTGGCTAATGCTACCTCCATTGTTCTTATAGTGTAGCTAATGCTCCTCCATTGTCTTATATGTAGCTAATCCTGCTCCATTGTCTTATAGTAGCATATCCTCCTCCATGGTCCTATATGTATGCTAATGCTCCTCCATTGTTCTTAGTATTAATCCGTCTATGGCTAATGCTCCTCCCATTGTCTTATTGTGAGCTCAATGCTCCTCCATTGTCTTATTTGGCATGCTCTCCCATGTCTTATATGTGGCTAATCCCTCATTGTCCTTATATGTAGGCATAATCTCCTCCATTGTACTTATGAGGGGCTAGGCCTCCTCCATTGTCTTATATGTATCTAATGCTCCTCCATTGTCTTATATGTAGCTAATGCTCCTCCATTGTCTTATATGTAGCTAATGCTCCTCCATTGTTGTAATTATATGGTAGCTTAATGTGTACACTCCATTGTCCTATCTGTAGCTAATGACTCCTCCATTGTCTTTATGTGGCTAATCCTCCTCCATTGTCTATATGTAGCTAATCCTCTCCTCCATTGTCTTATATGTACTTTTTTAAATGCCCTCCTCCATTGTCTTATATTGTACGCTAATGCTCCTCCTTGCCTTATACTGGCTAATGCTCCTCATGTCTTATATGTTAGCTAATGCTCCTCCATTGCTTATATGTAGCTAATCTCCTCCATTGTCTTATAGTTGGCTAATTCCTCCTCCATTGTCGTAATGTAGCAATCTCCTCCATGTGTCTATATGGTACGCTAATGCGCCATCCATTGTCTTATTGTAGCAGCTAATGTCTCTCATTAGCTAATTTCTTGTCCTATATGTAGTAATGCCTCCTCCATTGGCTTATCTGTAGCTAATGCTTACCGTCCATTGTGCTTATATGTAAGTCTCAATGCTCCTCCCTTGTCTATATGACTATGGTCCATGTCTTATATGCTAGTGCTTCCATTGTCCTATATGTAGCTAATGCTCCTCCAGTGTCCTAGTATGTAGCTAATGCCCCCATTGTCTTATATGTACGAATGCTCCTCCATTGTCCTATATGTAGCTAATGCCTCCTCCATTGTCTTATATGTAGCTAATCCTCCTCCATTGCTTATATGTAGCTAATGCTCCTCCTTGTCCTATATGTAGCTAATGCTCCCTCCCTTGTCTTATATGTGGACATGTCCTCCATTGTCTATATGTGGCTAAAGCTCCTCCATATTGTCTTATATGTGGCTATGCGTCCTCCATTGTCTTATAGTAGCTAATGCCTCATGCTGATATGGATGCTTCATTGTCTAAGTCTAGATTGCTCCTCCATTGTCTAATGTAGCTAATGCTCTCCTCTTATGTCTAATCTCTTGTCTATATGTAGCTAATCCTCCGCCATTGCTTATATGTGGCATAATCCTCCTCATTGTCTATAGGTAGCTAATCCTCCTCATTGTCTTACTATGTAGGCTAATGGCTCCTCCATTGTCTTATTGTAGCTAATGCTCCTCCATTGTACTATATGTACTAATGCTCCTCCCTTGTCCTATAGTAAGCTAATGCTCCTCCATTGTCTTATATGTAGCTAATGCGTCCTCCATTGTCTTATATGTAGCTAATCCTCCTTCATTGTCTTATATGTAGTACTCCTCCTCCATTGTCCTATATGTAGTCTACATGCTCCCAATTGTCCTATATTAGCTAATGCTCCTCCAGTTGTCTTATATGTAGCTAATGCTTCTCATGGTCTTATATGTAGTCTAATACTCGCCTCCATTGTCTTATATTGTAGCTACTGCTCCCCTTCTCTATGCTCTCCTGTCTTAATAGTAGCTAAGCTCCCCCGAGTATTATATGTATGCTTAAATGCTCTCATTGTCTTATATAGTGGCTAATCCTCCCCATTGTCTTATATGTGGCTAATCCTCCTCCATTGTCCTATATGTGCTAATCTCCTCATTTGTCTTGTATGTAGATAATGCTCCTCCATTGTCGTATATGTAGGCTAAGTCCTGCTTGTAGCTATGCTCCATTGTCTTATAGGCTAGCCTTCAGCTATTGTAGCTGCCATCCATTGTCTCTAGTAGTAGGCTATGCTCCTCCCTTGTCTCTTATGGTAGCTAATGGCTCCCTCCATGTTCTTTATGTAGGCTAATGCTCCTCACATTGTCTATATGTAGCTATGCTCCTCCATTGTCTTATATGAGCTAAGCTCCTGTTTTTTAATGAACTCCTCCATTGTCCTTATGTAGCTAATGCTCCTCCAATTGTCTTATATGTAGCAATCCTCCTCCAGATTTCTTAGTATGTATGCTAATCCTCCTCCATTGTCTTATATTGTAGCTAATTGCTCCTCCATTGTCTTATATGTTAGCTAATGCTCCTCCATGTCTTTTGTAGCTAATGATCCTCCATGTCTGATATGTAGCTAATGCTCCTCCATTGTCTTATATGTAGCTAATCCTGCTCCATTGCTTATGTAGCTAACTTCATTGCTTATGTAGGTAATCCTCCTCCATTGTTCTTATATGTGGCTAATGCTCTCCATTGTCTAGTGCATGCCATTATGAATGTCTAATGCTCCTCCTTTGGCTCTTAGATGTAGCTAATGCTCCTCCTGTCTTATATGTGGTATACTCATCCATGGTCTATAATAATCTCCTCATTTATGTAGCGTAATCCTCCTCCATTGTCCTTATATGTAGCTAATGCTCTCCTTGCCTATTGTACTAAGTTTCTTTATGGCTGAATGCTCTCCTTGTCTTATAATGTGCTAGCTCCTCCTGTCTTATATGTACTAATCCTCCTATTGTCTTATGTAGCTATGCTCCCCATTGTCCTATAATGTAGCTAATTGCTCCTCCAGTGTTCTTTATGTAGCTACATCCCTCCATTGTCTTATATGTAGCTAATGCTCCTCCATGTCTTAATGTAGCTAACTGCTTCCCTCCATTGTCCTTATATGTAGCTAATGCCCTCCATTGTCTTATATGTAGCTAATCCTGATCCATTGTCTTATATTTAGCTCATGCTCCTCCTTGTCTTATATGTTGGCTAATCCTCCTCCATTGTCTTATATAGCTAATGCTCCTCCATTGTTCTTATATGTTAGCTAATGCTTCCTTCCATTGTCGCTTATATGTAGATAATTCTCCTCCATTTGTCTTATATGTGGCTAATCCTCCTCCATTGTCTTATATGTAGCTATCCCTCCTCCCATTTGTCTTATATGTAGCTAAGCTCCTCCATTGTCTTATATGTTAGCTAATTCTCCTCCATTGTCGTATATGTGCTCAATGCTTCCCCTCCATTGTCTATATGTAGCTAATGCTCCTCCATTGTCTTATATGTAGCATCCTCCTCCATTGGTCTTATATAAATGCACTGAGTTGCCGCCATGTGATTGGCTGATTAGAAATTAAGTGTTACCGAGCAGTTGACAGGTGGTTAACCTAATAAAGTGGCCAGTGCGAGTGTAGTAGCTAATGCTCCTCCATGTAAGTAAATTGAATTTTAGGGAACATCAACAAGGATGGAACCTCACATCACCATGGCAGCCAATGTTCCCTGTATTGCCCCGGTTTTGGCGCATGCGATCGGATTTGGCGCATCGGCCGTTGGCCATGCATTTGCGAACGGAAGAAATCTGGGGGCATGCCAAACGATTAATCCAACAGGTTTGGAGCAACCACCACACTTTTTAAAAAAAAAGTGTCGCGGGACACGCGCTTACCTTCACAGGAATAGGATGGGTGCATTCCGGCGGACCTGCGCGAACTTCAGCGCGAGCATCGTGACACCCTGGTGGGTCAGACGCGAAGAGGAACTGCCTTGACCCGGCCGGACCCGAATTCCACCGCAGAGAAACACCGCCGCGAGGGCCGGTAGTAAATCTGCCCCAAAATGTCTCCCATAGATCCATCAGGTCCATGGAGGAAACTCGACTAGAAGCCTTGGATAGACTTGGCCTTGACCAATTGTTTACCACACTTGCTGGAATTGGATACATGGGGGAGGGGGGCACTTACTTGTAAGCTCGTTCTGCGGTTTTAAAATACTTCCTTCACGCTCTCCTTAAGAATAGGACTTGGATTGTTCGTACACCAATAAAATTATAAAGATATGACAAAAAAAAGTCAAATAATTTATCACAATATGTGTTGTGAGTCAGCGGATTCAGCTATTTTGAGGGGCCACATAAAGAAAGAGTGGTGCGTTATTGGTGGACCCTTTTGGATTTGGCTCTGGCTTACTCCTGTACGATAATAAAAACAGTGACTGTAATGTTAATGGAGCTTGTAGATACATCTTCATCTCGCAAACCTGAACTTCTGGATCCTGGAGAGTTACTGGTCCATCCCTGTGATCCCGGCTGCCAATACATTACAGCATCACAGCTCAGGGCAGTCCATTGGTTTAAGCCATTTCGGGGGGTTGAAAGATCAGGGACCATGAGGACATCGGGGGAAGAATAGGGTCTCTGCTGTGACTTTCTGCCTGTCCCTTCTAGTGATTCCTTTTCCAATACTGTTTTTTTTTTTGTTTTTTTTTTTTTTTTTTTACCTCATTGTAGCCATTATCCAGCAGGGGACTAGTCTGGTCTACAGTTTACATGTATACTACACTTTGGGCTAGCTTTAGGGCATGATGGTGAACCTTTAGAGAGCGAGTGCCCAAAATGAGACCTAAAACCAGAAGCTTTTCCCAAATTGCACACGGCATTTTTTCAGTAACAAACTTATTGCTACCAAATCTTTGAGCTCCAATCTGACCTGTCCACACCTCCCTCACTCTTGTACACAGACCAAGCAGGACAGATGGGTCACTACTTGGACCGCCTGAGACTGCAGGAAGGTGTCCACGTCAGGCAAACCTGTTGCCTGGGATACAGCCCGAGTGCCACAGAGAGGTCCGCCGAGTGCCATCCCCGGCACCATTGCAATAGGTTCGCCACCACTGCTTTAGGGGAGATTGTAATATACAAATACACCCATAGGCCCTTGTAGCACAAAATGAATAGTGCACAGTATAATAGTATGATGTATATTACATACAGTATAATATCAGGGGCATATGGCAACACCTTTGCCAAGTAGCCCCAAGACTTGTGAGCGACCCTCCCCATGTGGATATATGATGGCTGCAATGATTGTGCAATATCAGACTCTCCCTCCTCTTACCTGTAACAATACGGGATAATGAAATCCTAGGCTTTTACAAGAGGTTCTGCCTCCACAATCCTGTCCGCCAGCCCGAATCCTTACTCCAGCCGACCCTGAATCCAGAGGCCAATAATTTCTGGCAGAATGAAACTGGATGTCCAACAATTGCTCAACAACAATTTGAATGTGTCCTCTGCCTCTCGTGACACAACCCCCAAACCCTTATGTTCTCTGGTCTCCATTCTATAACTAGTGATGAACGAGCTCTCAAGGTTCGGGATCGGCCTTGTACCAAATGAATGCCCATCCCTCCGGTAACCCCAGTATGGCCGCCACAGTCATGGGTTTTACTCTTTAAATTTTGCTGGTAGCAGCTTAATACTGACGGTCGGTGCACTTATGCTTTTCCTTCGGATTGTTGTTCTAATGACTTCATCAGGGAGCGACAATCCCAGGAAAAATAGTGTTCAGCTGCCGTCTGAGTGACACTCGCAATAGGTGCGGCAACTGATCATGGGTTAAACAGGAGGGGGGGGGGGGTTGCTCAGCTGAAACATTGGACCCAAACCCACAATGTTCAGGTCTGCTCATCCCTACTCCCAACCCTGTTACTTACTGATCTCTATGCCAGTCCCTGCGCCGAGGCCGCCAGTCCCTCACAGTCCCTGAAATGTGCATTTTATACACTACATCATCAGTATTATTCCAGCTATGGCCATAATCTCCTCCATCTGCCCTGTGGCTCAGCCATTCTCTATAGGTTCCAGAAGATCCTCGCCGGCCATTGAAGTGCGGTGGGAGAGAAGCAGAGTCCAGGACTACACAACTCTGCAGGGGAAGTGCTCGAGTATTTTACTAGTCATGTTCTGCACATCTTAAGGGAAACTTGATAAAAAAAATACCCTTTTCCCTCAACAACTGCTGTGTGATTACTACCGTGATTCTATACAATGACGTGACATTGATAGTCAGAAGATTCTGGGACTTCATCCATTTTTGTTACATCCAGGGTTTTACCCCTATTGTCCTATAGACTTGGAGCCACTTTATATGTCAATTACCAAATAGAAAAACAAAGCTTATAACCCAAAGGTTGTGCCTGTACCCTAAAAGTGGTGCGACTCTCCTCCCTCCTCCTCACACGTCTTGCACTTACCCAGTTGGGCAAAGATCTCCCCAGTTTCGTACATGTTCATGGTGGGGCAGCCCCGGTTGTCCACCAGGACAATGTTCTTGGTCAGGGAGTAGCTCCGCCTCCCCATTGTGCGGAGATCCTCGCTATCACCTGCATTTGCATAGTTTTTGTAGTCGCTCTTGAACCAGGCACATATGACGCTGTTTATGAAGGACGACTTCCCATGGGCAGTAAGTCCGAAGAGCTGCAGGAGGATTCTCTGAAATCCCTGGTTGCCCCTTTTACAGTTGTCAAAGCTGAAGTCTCGGATCTTCCTCCTCCGCTCTTCCTCGTCCATGGCTGGTGATATGTGAGGAGCCTCAATGCTCTGAGCTCAGGATAATCACAAGACCTGGAGACAAAGTCCATCCTTTACAGCCTCATATGAGGAAAAGCTTCTCCAGACCTTATCTGTGGTGCATTATGTGACGTCCAAGTGGATTTGAATACAGGGTGAATATTTGTTTTTTTTCCTTATAGCTCCTACCTCAGTATAGGAGATGACTGTATATACTGTATGTATTATATACACTGTGCACAGGTTTCTCCTTTATGATGGGTCTCTCGTGTAGAGAGATATTCTGCCAGATATGGAGGCCTCAGTATAGCAGATGACTGTATATACTGTATGTATTATATATACTATGCACAGGCTTCTCCTTTGTGATGCGTCTCTCGTGTAGAGAGATATTCTGCCAGATATGGAGGGCTCAGTATAGGGATAGGGCAAGGATCATGGATACTGTATACATATAATGTACAGTGTGCACAGGCTTCAGTATTTTATCATTTATGGTCAGTTATTGCCCCTCCTCAGCGCAGATGTCAGGAGAAGCAGCCTGTGGCTGACAACACGTCTGTGCTGGCTCTGTGAATGGTGGAGCGAGCGTTGCCTGGTATTCATGGGCAGAACTCTAGAATCAGTCATATACATGATACACGTTGTCCCTTCTTCCCCCTGGAAGCACAAAGCCGCTGGTATCATATCCCATTCCCAGCAGTGGCTCTGTCCGGGAAATACAGCTTGTGCACGTGGCAATAATGTAATGGGATACAATGGGACTCATTTACTAAGGGTCTAAATCGCGCGTTTCCCTCGGGTTTCACAATTTTTTCTGTTTTGTGCAAAATTCCACCGGGATTTAGGCGCATGTGATAGGATTTTGGCGCAATTGCGCCAGCTTTCACGCAAAACAGAAATCGGGGGACGTGGCTGTCGGACAACCCGATGGATTCAGAAAATTTAAAAAGCGATTTGTGTCGCAAGATCAGCACTCACATGCACCGGGAAGAAGCAGGTGAACTCCGGCGAACCTCGGGGCAGCCGCGACACCTGCAAGAACTCAGACGCACAAGCTTAGTGAATCCCGGCAGAACCCGAATTATCGTCGAGATGCGCCGCTGGATTGCGACTGGACCGGGTAAGTAAATGAGCCCCATCGTGTTATGTAACATGAGTGGAATGGATGGAAATATAAAGGAATGAAACACATAAACTCTCCCTTTTCATCACTGGACTGGCTCCACACTTCAATCAATTTGAACCACTGATGAGCTGGACCATCCCTAATGCACACAAGGCAGTGGGACTGGATGGTAACAGAAGGGATTAGGAGGTAACAGAGGGGAGAGGGAGGTAAAAGAACTGCACAGGAGGTAACAGAAGGGAACAGGAGGTAACAGAGGGGAAACAGGAGGTAACAGAGGGGAAAAGGGAGGTAACAGAGGGGAAAAGGGAGGTAACAGAAGGGAAAGGGAAGTAAAAGAAGGGCACAGGAGGTAACAGAGGGGAAACGGGAGGTAACAGAGGGGAAAGGGAGGTAAAATAAGGGCACAGGAGGTAACAGAAGGGAGAGGGAGGTAACAGAGGGGAAAGGGAGGTAAAAGAAGGGCTCAGGAGGTAACAGAGGGGAAACGGTTGGTAACAGAGAGGAAACAGGAGGGTAACAGAGGGGAAACGGAGGTAACATAGGGGAAAAGGGAGGTAACAGAAGGGGCACAGGAGGTAACAGAGGGGAAAGGGAGGTAAAATAAGGGCACAGGAGGTAACAGAGGGTAAAAGGGATCATAACAGAGGTCTTGCAGAGAGGTAACAGAGGACGGGAGGTAAAACAGAGGGCACAGGAGGTCCAGGGACATAGGGAGTACAGGGGGAAAGGGAGGTAACAGAGGGGAAAATTGTGTAACAATGAGGGGAGCAGGAAGGGTAAAAGGTAAAGGGAGGAAAAGAATGGCACATGCGTTAACAGAGGGAAACGGGAGTAACAGAAGGGACACGGAGTAACACAGGGTAAAGGGTAGGTAAAGAAGATGGTACAGGAGGGACACAGAGCAAAGGGGAGGTAACAGATGGAGCCGAGAAAAACTGAGGGACACTGGTGAGGTAACAGAGGTAACCGGGAGGTACAAGGGGAAAGGGAGGTAAAGAAGGGCACAGGAGGAACGAGGAAGTGTAGAACGAGGACGGTAGACAGAGGGAAAAGGGAGACAGGAAAGATAACCGAAGGCACGGTAAGAGGGAAATTGGTAAAATAAGGCACAGTAGGTGACAAAGGGAAGGAGGTAAAGGGGCACAGGAGTTAACAGAGGGAAGGAGTAAATAAGGCACAGGATGTAACAGAGAAATGAACGGGAGGTCAGGAAAAGGTACAGAGTGGAGTGAGAACGAGGAGGAGTAAAGATAGGAGCACGGAGGTAACAGAAGGGAACGTAGGACAGGTAAGGGAGGTAACACAGGGGAAAGGGAGGTAAAAGAATGGGTACAGGAGGTAACAGAGGGAAACGGGAGGTAACAGAGGGGAGCAGGAGACAACAGAGGGGGAAAGGAGAAAACAGAGGGGAAAGGGAGGTAAAAGAAGCGGCAAGAGGAGAAATCAAAAGGAAACGGGGTAAATAAGGGAAGTGGGAGGTAAAAGAAAGGCACAGGAGGAAACAGATGGGAAAGGGAGGAAAAAGAAGGGCACAGGAGGTAACAGAGGGGAAAGGGAGGTAAAAGAGGCAACTGAGGTAAAGGAGGGGAACGAGGTAACCGAGGGAAACGTGAGTAACAGAGGGGACAAGGGACTGTAACAGAGGGGAAACGGAGTACCAGATGGAAAGGAGGCACAGAAGGGGCACGTAGGTACAGAGGGGAAACGGTGGTAACAGAGGGAAACTGGAGGTAAACAGACGACAGGAGTTACAGACAGAAAAGGGAGTAACAGAAGGGCACAGAGGTAACAAGAGGTAAAGGGATGTAAATAAGGCACAGTAGGTAACAAAGGGGATAGGAAGTAAAAGGAAGGCGATAGAAGCTAACAGAGGGAAACGGAGGTTAACAGAGGGAAATGGTGTAAAAAAGGGCAAAGGAGGTAACAGAAGGGAAACAGGAGGTAACAGAGGGAAACGGGAGGTACACTAGGGGAAAGGGAGGTAAACAAGGGGACATGAGTAACAGAGGTTAAGAGTAGGTAGATTTGCTCAGGAGGTAACAGAGGGGGAAACGTTTGGTAACAGAGGGAAACGGAGTACAGACGGGAAAGGAGTAAACAGAAGGCACGGAGTTAACAGGGAAAGGGGTAACATAAGGCACAGGAGGTAACATAACTGGGAAAAGGAGGTAACAAGGGGAAAGGGAGGTAAAAGAAAGGGCTTCAGGAGGTACAGAGGTGAACGGAGTAACAGACGGGAAGGTGGTTTACGAGGGAAAGTGAGGTAACAGAGGGGCACAGGATGTAAACGGTGAAAGGTAGGTAAAGCAGGTTACAGGAGGTAACAGAGGGGAAACGGGAGGTAACAGGGGAGAGGGAGGTAACAGAGGGGATAGAGGAGAAAACAGATGGGAAAGGGAGGTAAAGGAAGAGCACAGGAGGAAACAGAAGGAAACGGGAGGTAACAGAGGGGAAAAGGGAGGTAACAGAGGGAAGAGGGAGGTAAAAGAAAGGCACAGAGGAAACAGATGGAAAGGGAGGTAAAAGAAGGGCACAGGAGGTAACGAGGCAAATGGAGGTAAAATCCAAGAAGGTCACATGAGGTAACAGAGGGAACGGAAGGTTACAGGGGGAAAGGGAGGTAAAAAAGGGCAAGTGAGGTAACAGATGGGAAAACAGGAACGTCACATATGGACTAACGGGAGGTAACGGAGGGGAAATGGGAGGTTACAAGGGTGAGGCAGTTGGTAACAGAGGGGTAAGGGGGTAAAAGAAGGGCACAGGATGCCAACTAGTTGAAAATGTAAAAACATAGGAGAGAGGGAGGTAAAAGAAGGCACGAAGAACGATGGGAGCCGGACGAAAACAGAGGGGAAAGGTAGGTACGGCTGCACCAGGAGTAACAGAGGGAAGGGTAGGTCACAGAGGGGAAAGGAGGTAAATCAGTGCACAGGAGTTAACAGATGGGACACGTAGACAATCAGAGGGGAAACGGGAGGTAACAGAGGGAGCAGGAGAAAACAGAGGGGAAAGGGAGGTAAAGGAAGTGCACAGGAGGTAACAGAGGGGAACTGAGGTAACAGAGGGGAAACGGGAGGTAACAGAGGGAAAAGGGAAGTAACAGAGGGGAAAGGGAGTAAAATAAGGGGCCAGGAGGTACCATAGGGGAAAATGGCAAAAACAGAGGAGAGGGAGGTCAAAATAAGGGCACAGTGTTAACCCAGCGGTAAAAAGAGGAGGTAACAGAGGGGAGAAGTGAGGTAAAAGAAGGGCACAATAGCGTAACAACCAGTAGTGGACAGGGAGGTAACAAAGGGCCGGAGGTAACAGAGGGAAAAGGGAGGTAACATAGGGGAGCAGGAGGTACGAGGGGAAAGGAGGTAAAGAAGGTCAAACAGGAAGGTAACAGAGTAAAAGGAGTAACAGAGGGAAAGGGAGGTACAATAGGGCACAGATGTAACAGAAGGGAAAGTGAGGTAAAATAAGGGGCACAGGAGGTATCATAGGGTAGCAGAGTACAGAGGGAAAGAGGTAAAAGAAAAGCACAGGAGGTAACAGAGAGGAAACTGGAGGCACATAGGGGAGAGTAGGTAAAATAAGGGCACGAGGTAACAGAGGGGGAACCGGGAGTTAACGAGGAAAGGAGGTAAAAGAGGGCACAGGGCAGGTCACATTTTAATGTGGTAGGTAATGAGGTGAAGGGAGGTAAAAGAAGGGAAAGGGAGGTATCATATGTGAAAGCGAGGTAATAGAAGGGCACAGGAGGTAACAGAGGGGAAAGGGAGGTAAAAGAAGGGCACAGGAGGTAACAGAGGGGAAACGGGAGGTAACAGAGGGGAAAAGGGAAGTAACAGAGGGATCATAGGTAAAGAGGTGAAAGGGAGGTAAAAAGGGCACGGATGTAACATAGTGGGAAACGGGAGGTAACAGAGGGGAAACGGGAGGTAACACAGGTAAAGTGAAGGGTAAAGATGGTCACAGGAGGTAACAGATGGGCAAGGATGTATCGAGGGGAGCAGGAGAAAACATAGGGAAAGGGAGTAAAGAAGGGCACAGTATTAACAGAGTGGAGCAGATAAAACGGTGGAAATGGAGGTAAAAGAGGCATCATGGAGGTAACATAGGGTAAAAGGGAGAACACAGATGGAGAGGAGGTAAAGAAAGGGCACAGGAGAACAATGGAGCAGGATAACAGAGGGGAAACAAGGGAGGTGAACACGGGAAAAGTGAGGGGTAACAGAGGGGAAAGGCAGAGGTAACGAGGGAAAGGGATGTAAAAGAACGGGCACAGGAGGTAACAGAGGGAAAGCCGGAGGTAACAGAGGGGAAAGAGGTGAAGTAAGCAAGGGCGGTTGAAAGAGAAGGAGGGTAACAGAGGGGAAAGGAAAGGAGAAAAGAAGGCTACAGGAGGTAACAGAGGGAAACGGAGGTAACCAGGGAAAGTGAGGTAAAAGATGTCCGGAGGTAACGGAGGGCCATGAGGTAACATAGGGGGCAGAGGAACACAGAGGTGACAAGGATGTAAAAGACGGGCACAGGATGTAACGGAGGGAGCAGGATAAAACCGAGGGGAAAGGGCTGCAAAAGAAGGCACAGTCGGTAACTGGTAAAGGGAGGTACAGATGAAAGGGAGGTAAAAGAAGGGCACAGGAGGTAACAGAGGGGAAAGGGAGGTAAAGAAGGGGCACATGAGGTAACAGAGGGGAAAAGGGAGAAAACAGAGGGGAGAGGGAGGTAAAAGAAAGGCACAGGAGGAAACAGATGGGTGCAGGATAAAACATAGAGGGAAAGGGAGGTAACACAGGGGGAAAGGGAGGTAACAGAGGGGAGCAGGAGGTAACAGAGGGAAAGGAGGTAAAAAGAAGGGCACAGGAGGTAACCATAAGGGGAAACGGGAGGTAACAAGGAAAAAGGGAAGTAACGATGGGAGCAGATGTCACAGAGGGGAAAGGGAGGTAAAAGAAGGGCACAGGAGGTAACAGAGGGGAAACCGGGAGGTAAACACGGGAAACGGGAGGTACACAGGGAAAAGGGAGGTAAAAGATGGGTACAAGGAGGTCGACAGAGGGCAAAGGGAGGTAACAGAGGGGATCATGAAAAACAGAGGGAACTGGGAGGTAAAAGAAGGGCACAGGAGTCAATATGGAGCAGGAAGGTTACAGAGGGGAAACGGGAGGTAACAGAGGGGAAAAGGGAAGTACGATGGAGCCTGAGGCACAGAGGGGAAATGGCCGGTACAGAGGGGAGCAGGAGAATACGAGGACAGGGAGGTAAAATAGGGCACAGAGTAACAAGGGAGCATGAGAAAACAGAGGGAAAGGGAGTAAAAGAATGGCACAAGGTACAAAGGGAAAGGGAGAAAACAGAGGGAGAGGGAGGTAACAGAGGGGAGCAGGATAAAACAGAGACGAAAGGGAGGTAACAGAGGGGAAAAGGGAGGTAACACAGTTGAGCATAGTAACATAGGAAATTTGAGTGTAAAAAGGGCCTCAGTATGTACCAGAGGGGAAAGGAGGTACATGAAAGGGCTCAGGAGGTACAAGAGGGGACAGGGAGGTAGCAGAGGGGAAGTGAAGTAACCTAGGGGAGCAGAGGTAACACGGGGAAAGGGAAGTAAAAGAGGGCACATGATGTAACGAGTGAACGGGAGGTAACACATGGAAAGGGAGGTAAAGAAAGGGTACAGGAGGTACATAGGGCAAAGGAGTAACAGAGGGAGGCAGAAACACAGAGGGAAAGGGAGGTAAAAGAAAGGCACAGGAACAGGAGTAACAGAAGGAAACTGGGGTAAAGTAACAGTAAGGATTAACAGAATTGGAACGCAAGGTAAAAAGATACCTCTCTGTGTTTTTATTACTTTCACCGCTATAACACTTATTTAAAATAAATAACCCCTGTCTGTGTTTAAAGTCCTCGTAGTGATTAATTTGACATTTATTTAGTTTTTTTTTTGTGTTTCTTCTGGCAATTTTTTTTTATAAATTTTTCTTTTCTACAAAATGCCAGACTATCAACGAAAGTGCGTCCCGTGGCCCTTATATAAGCCCCAATATCCAAGAGGCAAGTTAAATTGTACCCAATAGTAAATACATTACGTACCAACATGATTTCATTACAACTTAATGAAAATCTATCTTAATTGCGGTAAAAATGTCTAAAAAAAAAAAAACCATTTTGGATAAACTTTTTTTAATACATTCACATTAATAACAAAACACCAGGTGTCGTCTGATCATCCTGAGCGAGGACTAGACAACGGGCACATTAGACAATATGAGAGTGTTCATTTCCTGTCACTGCGTGTAAATTCAGGAACCAAATTGCTTTCATCACCCTGCAGTCAAAATCAGTTTCTTTGTTTTTGTTTTTAAAAATCGCAAAAGTCAAACTCAAATCAAACTTGATGAACCTCAACTTTCATATCACACACACAAAAAAAAAAGGGCATTATGAGACATCACGGTGTAATGTGCACCGGAAATATGCAAATACATTGAGATAAAGATCATTGCCTCTTGGCTCCATTGTAAGGGCAGCTCCCTATACATCAATCCTGACGTTCCGAAGGCCAAACCACTAAGAAACAGATTCCGAAATCTAGATGGTGCTGTGCAATGTTTCCCACCACGTCTTTTAACAGCTCCCAATCCCTCTGTAGATATCAATGGCTATAAGTCTCCACAAGTCGTCTAAGACATCTACCAACAGGATAAGGGATTGTAAACCAAGCACTGACTACTGGTTGCCCCCTCTGGCAGGACCCTGCACTTCCCCTTTAGCTTCTTATGCCCTGGTTTTTTTCTACAATAAATGGCTTTTTGAATTATGCAAATGGCCGAGGGCTCCAGGCAACCATTAACAGCTTGGAGCCCAAGCCTTCTCGGGTCTTTGCTAACTTAAAAAGCCTTTTTTTGTAAACGCAGGGACATAAGAGCTAAAGAAGAGCAGGTCCTGCCAGAGGTGGCGCCAACACCAGTATGGTGTTGTACAATCCTGATCCTGTGTGTAGATGTCCTTTAAATGGCAAGGGCTCTATAAGCAAACCCTACTTTCCTGGCCTCTCCCCTCAAGCCAAACATTCCCTTCAATTTCTGCCAGACATGAACCTTTGTGAAGCGCTGCTACAGCAGGATCTGCATCTGGTCATTAGGCTTCCTGAGAGTCAGGCTAATTTAAGGTGCCTGACTTACAAGTAGCTAAGAAGGCAAGTTTTCCCATGCTGCCCCAGTGCTCATCTCATGCTAGGACAGGGGGGCAGAGCCCTCCTACTCTTTGCCGTCTTCTATCTTTCAGGCTGTTTGGTTAGTGCCCAGACAGGGTGGAGTCCACGTTGTTGACACAAATCCTGCAGAGCAGCCCAGGGGCATGGTCCAGATCCCGGTCCATCTCTTCCATGGATCCAAGGTCATTAACTAGGAAATCTGCCACAGACCGAGGGAGAATGGCTGGGAGCTCCCTGGGCTGCGGTCAAAAAGCAATAGCGCTGTTATTAAAGACCACTATTACGCTGATAATCCCATCATCCTTCATGGACTTTGATCTGGCAATGTGGGCCCCTCCGACATACCGGGCCGCCAGTCCCAACCCCCCTGTACCATATCCACTCCCTGTAAACCATAGTCACACCCCCGGGAGCCCCTGTCCCGTGTCCATGTGAGCAAATACCTTCACATCACAGCTCAACGAAGCAAAAATACCACAAAAGACACAAGTTACACAAAATAACAGCACAGAGGTGCAAGAAACCTGCCGCCAAGGGGTTAATGAAGATTACATGAAAAAGAGGTGACAGATAATCAAGTGGATAAACCAAATCCTGACCGTTTACACTGAAACCCAATGTTGTTTTTATTTTTTTTATTCTGTTCAAATGGCAAAAAATGGAAAAAAAACTTGACACCACAAAAAAAAAAAAAAGGAAAAAAGAAAAAATTTGTCAAATTTTGGATTTGTGTTTTGTGGTTTAAATGAAACTAATTTAAAAAAAATGATTTATCGCGTTTGTTTTTCTGGGCTCTTTGCGCCTTCTCTGAAGTGGAGGATTTGGGACGCGTCGACTAAGAACTTCCTGAAGTTTAATTATACTTTTCTAAGTAGCGAATTGCAGTAATATGGTTATACAAATGTTCAAAATTGGGGAAAAATAATGACATCTGAGTGATTCACATCTGAACCAAATATGCCGATCAAAAGAGAAAAGCTGAAGAGGTGTAATGCAAACATTAATACATGTGTAATTGATACACAAACACAAAAATTCAGAAAAACTTTAAAACCCTAAAGGGGAAAGAACAAATTGGTCCTTCCCACAATAGAGTATCCTACAAAAACAAATAATTGAGGAAATTAAGTAGCAACTAGTGTAACAAGTCCATCTACCAACAAAAAGCAACAAATATATACATATAGATGTAAACGAGTGTATTGAATGGGGAACCCGTTGGTGGTAACAGGCCGTCAGCCAGGGATCAGTACGGAGGCAACGTTGTGTCAAATCTAACTCACAGGTCTTTATTTGGACAACAGGTAGCAGCAACGAGCCAAAGGTCAGGCGGCAGATGTGGCTTCTGTAGTGGAGTGGGTCGTTGAGAGGGTCCTCAGGAATAAAGGCCAGCCTGCTATAGGCCGTTTTGCCTCTCCCCTTGTCAGGTGTAGCTCCTCTCCATCACACCCAGTTTACATTTGCCACATGGATTCATGTGATTACTACACCCATTTAACTATTGCTTTCCAGGCATAGGCTACCGCTGCTTACATTGGGGGGCCATTTAACGGGCCCGAATCGCGTCTTTTTGTTGGGTTTTCCTGGAAATTTTTAGACCAGTTGTGTGCCGAAAGTGTTTGTCCGCAGGTTTTTGGTGCACGCGATCGCATTGTGGCGCATTGGCGCCGGCATGCATGCGACGGAAAGCGCGGGTGGGGTTGCCCATTGGAAAACCCAACGGATTCGTAAAAACCGCAGAATTTTTTTAAAAAAATGTGTCGCTTGACACCCACTTACATGCACCGGGAATAGGATGGTGAACTACGGCGGCCCTCGGCGCAGCAGCGACACCTGGTGGACATCGGGCGAAATGGCCGAAAGACCCGAATCCTCCACAGAGAATGTGCCGCTGGATCGTGACAGGACCGGGTAAGTAAATCTGCCCCAATATCTCCCATTGCTAGAAACTTACTAGAGGGTTCATGACTCCCTTCGACAGCTCCTATCCTGGAGAGGGCGCTATTCGCAACTACCAGCCGCCTATGTATTGGCATCGGTGTTGCAGAATCGTTGCTGGTTTCTTGTACACCTCTGGTGAGACATGGAGACTGTAAGGACCACAAGATGCTACCAGAGCTGGAGAGTCACTGTCATGGTAGAGCGGCACGGTGGCTGAGTGGGTAGCACTTCTGCCTTGCAGCGCTGGGGTCGTGGGTTTGAATCCCACCCAGGTCAACATCTGCAAAGAGTTTGTATGTTCTCTCCGTGTTTGCATGGGCTTCCTCCGGGTCCTCTGGTTTCCTCCCACACTCCAAAACATACTGTTAGATTGTGAGCCCCATGGGGACAGGGACCGATTTGCCATGCTTTGTGCAGCGCTGCGGAATCTGTGTGCGCTATATAAATAAAGAATTATTATTATTTTAATTATTAGAGACAAGGCCCTTAGATCTGATTCCTCCCACATTCCCAGGGTCAGAATCCCGGACCTTGTATCTTCCCATCACTCCACAAATCCTGTTCTGGTCACGTGGCTGCTTTGGCATTGAGACTTATCGGCAAAAATTGTGATGGAATATAATTGTAAAACTGGAACATACAAATAGAATGACAAAACCAACACATTTCCACCAGTGCGGTCTCCGATCTGTGGGGCTCTGAACCCTTACAACTGATAAGGGGCACCCAGGACAATGGAGTCAGTGACCTCCTACTGCCCCAGTGCCTGGAGAAGTAGTTATAGATAAGGGGTGTTTTAGGACCGTGCTGCTGGAACCCAATGATGTTCTTACGTCTCAATAATTATCGGCCTGGATTGGTCCCTTTATCGTCAATATACATCACATATGGCTGATACCGGTCCATCAGGGCAGAGGTAGTCCTGCGTCTGGGTCACCACACTAGTTGTACCGTGGGGGTATTGTGTATATTCGTGTCATTGCCCGATGAAGAGACTTGTCTCCAAACTGTCTTCACAGATCCATTTCGGACTCAGACCAAAGGTTCTTCAGATTCGAGTCATCAGCCACAAGACATTCCAGGGGTTTCCTTCTAGAAGGAAGGAGCCGGACTACACAGCAATGACACGGGATGCTATGAGCCTCACCAGGCCGGCACCAGCGACAGAACCTCAAGACGGTTCATCTGCAACATAGTTTTACCTTTGTTTGACTCAATTGTTCAGATTTCTGTTTTTGATACAAATCATTGGTGTCTCTTCTCCAATGAGCACAAAAGGTCCTGTAGCTATGAAACCCGGACACCCCAATCTCCCAGGGCCCGGGGTATAATAAATACACGAAAACCTACATTACATAAAGCAATCTACTATACTTAAAAAGGTACAAACATTACAGAACATCTCCATTCCCAGGGTGAATCCTGCAGGTTGTGGACCTCCAGGAACCTCACAGACAGTGATGGGACTGGGGGGGTGTCCTCACACTGCTGTGCTCTGTCCAGACTGCAGCCACTGCTATTGTCCCTGGATAGATCTCTTGTTTTACCTTTGTGTATATTAGTAGCAACAGGACTGTGAAGTATGGATATAGATGCTGTACTCAATGCATTAATCCTGTTAAATCTGTTTCGGGCTTCTGGTTGGATATTACAGAACTCACTACAAGCAGCTACATGTTCTCTGTGCCGTTTTCTGGGTAGTGGTCAGCCCTGGTTATTGCAGATCAGCTCCTGTACCCTCTGCTGACTGGATACTAGGTAGTATTGTTGTAACAAGAGGTGGAGGTAAGATCACAGATGAAGCTTCATGGACCTGCTTTAGATGTGGAGCTCATTGGACTTTCTTCTGTTGGGTTATCATGGGATGTGTCCTGCTGTGGAGCAGTAGAGGTTTCTGTCTTCTTGATCCCCATAGTGGTGGAAGTGTTCTCGGAGTGGCTGGAACTTTCTGGAAAAATGGATGTATATAGACTCATGAAGTCTTCCATATTTTCTGTGGTGGATATAGAAGCTCCTCGAGAGGAGGGTTTGGGGGTTGCACTTTCTGGAGCTAAGGTATCTTGTGTTTCATTGGTTACAAGAGCAGATGAGTAAAAATCTGAGAAGTGAGTAGAAATTCCCGGTGAGGAGGTGGTGGTCAGATGACTCATGGAGTCTCCTACGTATGATGTTGGTGTGTAGGGACTGGTAGATCCTTCTGCTGATGTAGTCCCATGGCTTGTATACTGCTGTAGAGTAGTTGTCACTTCTGTCACGTTAATGGCTCCATTAGTGGTGCTAGAATCTGGAGAATCTCTAGAGGTTTCTGGAATTCTTGTTGATGTATGCAGACTCCGGTGGCCTTCTATATCGGCTGACGTTATATTTTCTCCATTGGTGTAATTTGGAGTTATATTTTCTGTAATTAATGTATTATCTTCCATAGTGTCTCCAGCTAATGAGGTGGCCGTGGGGTTAGTATTGGAGCTGTAGACTGTAGTTGAGAAGCCTTCTCCTCTTGCAGTGTGATGATATGTATATGGTTGTAGAGTTGTAGACACTTCAGTCATGCTGATGGCTTCATTAGTGGTGCTGAACTCTGGAGAAGCACCAGAACTTTGTGGGAATGTTGTTGATGTATATAGACTCACAAAGTCTTGTATATATTCAGTCGTTTCCTCGTTATGGGATGTAGGATTTTCACCAGTGTTGGAAATCAGATTTTCTGTAGCTAAATTATTATCATGGGTTTGATGGGTGGTGGTCAGAAATTCTGAGACGTCAGTAGTGATTTCTGGTGGAGGAACGATGGTTGTGGTCAGCTCTCTCATGGAGCTGCTTATATGTGATGTGGAGGATTCGGCTGAAGACCCTTCTCCTGTTGTAGTACTATGACTTGTATATTGTTGTAGAGTAGTAGTCTTCTCTGTCGTATTGATGGCTTCATTAGTGGTGCCATAATCTGGATTATCTCCAGAACTTTGTGGTAATGTTGTTGATGTATACAGACTTACATAGCCATCCATATCATGTGTGGTGACTTCTTGGTCAGATGTAGTATTTCCTCCAGTTGTGGAGCTCGTATTTTCTGGACTGAATGTATAATCTTCAGGAGTGTTTCCTGGTAATGAGGCAGTGGTGGTCCGATAACTCATGGAGCTTCCAGGATGTAATGTGTAGGGACTGGTAGGGACTCCAGTAGTTGTAACACTATGCAATACATGCGGATGCGTGGTGGTAGTCACTTCTGTAATGTTGATGGCTTCTTTAGTGGTGCTGTAATCTGCTTGATCTCCAGAACTTCCAGTAGCAGTTATGGATGTATACTGAGTCTTGAGTTCTTCTGAATCTTCTGTGGTTTCTTCTAGAGCTGATGTTACATAGACTCCAGTGGAGGAAATTGCTATTGTATTTTCTGGAGCGAGGGTTACATCTCTAGTAGCAACTCCTGGTGATGAGAAGTTGGTGGAGCTTGATGTAGATGTGTAAGGAAGGACTGAAGAACCTTCTGATATGGTGGTTCTATAGGACGCAGGCTGATGCATGGAAGTTGTCTCCACTGTCGTGCTGATGACTTCATTAGTTGTGCTATAATCTCTAGAACTTTCCGTAAAAAATGCTGATGTGTACAGAGTTTTGAGGTCTTCTGAATCTTCTTTGGTTACTTCAAAATCTGATGTAATATTGTCTGTGATGGTGGAATTTGGTGCTATATTTTTTGTAGATAAGGTTTTATCCTCAGTAGTATGTCCTGGTGATGAGGTGGTATTGGTGGTGGTCATATTACTCATGGGGCTTTCTGGGGGTGATGTGGATGTGGAAGGAGGGATTCCAGTACCTTCTGCTGTTGTGATACTATGTAATGTACGCTGATGTAGAGTAGTAGTCTCCTCAGTCCTGCTGATGGCTTCATTTGTTGTGACGTATCCTGGGAAACCCTCAGAACTTTCTGGAATTCTTGTTGAAGTATAAAGACTCAGAGAGTCCTCAATGTCTTCTGTGGTTTCTTCAAAAACAAATGTAGTCGTGGAATTTAGATTGTTATCATGGGTATGATTGGTTAATGTGGTGGTGAGAAGATCTAAGTCCTGAGTTTTAAGTCCTGGTAATGCGGTGGTGTTGGTGGTGGTCAGATCACTCATGGAGCTTCCTGGATGTGATGTGGAGGGACTGGGTGGAGAACCTCCTGAAGTTGTAGCATTATGGGACAGATATGGATGAAGGGTAGTCATCAATTCTGTGATGTTGAGGGTTACTTTACTGGTGCTGTAATCTGGAGGATCTCCAGAACCATCAGTGATGGTTGCTGACGTATATTGAGTTTTGAGGGCTTCCGAATCTTCTGTGTTTACCCCAAGAGATGATGTTAGGTTTTCTCCAACGGTGGAATTTGCCGTTGCATTTTCTGGAGGGAAGGTTTCGTTTCTAGTAGTAATTCCTGGTAATGAAATGTTGGTGGAGCTTTCTGGATGAAATGTAGATGTGTAATGAGTGACTGCGGAGCCCTCTGATGTGCTTTTATAGGATGCAGGCTGATGCAGAGTAGTCCTCTCCTCTGTCATACTGATGGTTTCATTAGTTGTACTGTAATCTCCAGAACTTGTATACAAAGTGTTGAGGTCTTCTGAATCTTCTGTGGTTACTTCAAGAGCAGATGTACTATTGTCTGTGATGGTGGAATTTGGTGCTATATTTTCTGTAGATACAGTACTATCCTCAGTAGTATATCCTAGTGATGAGGTGGTGTTGTTGGTGGTCATATTACTCATGGTGCTTTCTGGGGGTGATGTGGATGTGGAAGGAGTCATTCCAGTACCTTCTGCTGTTGTGGTACTATGTAATGTCCGCTCATGTAGAGTAGTTGTCTCCTCGGTCCTGCTGATGGCTTCATTAGTTGTGCCGTATCCTGGGAAACCCTCAGAACTTTCTGGAATTCTTGTTGAAGGACTCAGAGAGTCCTCAATGTCTTCTGTGGTTACTTCAACAACAAATGTAGTAGATTCTCCAATGGTGGAATTTGGTGTTGTGCTTTCTGGAGCTAATGTAGTAACGTGGCTTGTATATTGTCGTAGAGTAGTCGTCACTTTCGTTGTGTTTATGGCTTCATTAGTTGTGCTGAAATCTGGACGATCTCCAGAACTTTCTAAAAAGGTTGTTGACGTATACAGACTACTGAATTCTTCCATATTTTCGGTGGTTTCTTCAAGAGCAGATGTAGTGTTTTCTCCATTGGTGGTATTTGCTGGATGCAATGTTGTATCTTGGGTGGGATTTTTAGACTTGGTAATTCCTGGTAATGTGGTGGCAGTAGTGAGATTACTGGTGGAGCTTTCTGGATATGATGTAGATGTGTAGGGGATGGCTGTGGACATTTCTTCTGTTGTATCATTATGGGTTGTGTACTGTTGATTAGTAGTAGAAGTAACAGTGGTGTTAGTCTCTGGATAAGAACTGGAACTTTCACTGGATGCGTTAGGACTGACTGTGGATTGTTCTACTGCTCCGGTACTATGGGATGTAGACATTTCTGTCACGTTGATGGCTTTATTGGTGGTGCTGTAATCTGAATAATCACCTGAACCTTCTTGAGATGATGTTGATGTATACAGACTTGTGAAGTCTTCCATCTCTTCTGTTGTCACCTCAAGAGCCGATGTAGTAGTTCCTCCAATGGTGGAATTTCGGGTCATATTTTCTGGGGTTTCAGTTTGACCTTGGGTGCGATTGGTGACCAGAGTGGTGGTGCGGTTTGAGACCTGACTGGTAATTATTGAAGATGTGGTTGTCAGATTACTCATGGAGCCTCCTGGATGTGATGTAGATGTGTAGCCTCTGGTTGTGGAATGTTCCTCCGTTGTAGTACTGCGAGTTGTATACGGTTGGGTAGTGGAGGTTTCTGTCTGGTTGACCGTCACAGTGGTGGAGTTGTTTTCTGGATAGTGGCTTGTAGTGGCAGGAGTTGATGTGACATTTTGGAGATGTCCTCTGCTAGCGACCTCTTCTACTCCCATACCAGTGATCACAATCATGACTACAAGGATCACCGTGATGGTCAGCCAGTAGCCATATTTCTGTTAAAAAATAAGAAATAAAAAAGTTGAAGGTAAATTTGTGACCACTGATTCATAACAAAAGATTCTGTTAGTGATGTCACCCAATAATCCCGAATCATGGTCGATTTGTTATTGATTTTGTGATTCCTGGTGAGTTGTAAGATCTCTGCCATGAAACTCATCGTACTCCAGGGGGCATAGGTAGAAACCATTAATATATCCGCATCCCATTTCTGCATAGAGACCTGATCCCACTGACCTGGAAGAAGTTCTTTTTGCTTGTTTTAATATCCTCCTACAAAGCAGAAATGACATAAAAAT
>WNYA01001664.1:21875-64144 GCA_019512145.1 Engystomops pustulosus | reverse complement strand
TTTCCCGCCAAGAGCTGTGGCGGGCTCTAATTTTTCCTGCGCCACAGGAGGCGGGGTTCGCGCCCTTCGCGCGTGGGTGGAGCTTGGTGTGTCATCTGGGTTTCCCGCCAGTGAAGGTTTTGGCGGGCTGGAATTACTTGCTGCGCCACAGTTTCGTGAGGTAAAATGCTTCAGACGCGGCAGCGCCAGATGTAGCAGAGCTGACAAAGTTCTTTGCAGTTCTCTTGAGTGCTGGAGCGGTGCTCGACAGCGCGTGGCTCATTAACACAGTTCAATCCAGAAACACACAATCACTTGGGCCTAAACCCGGATGGCAGCAGGGTTAGGCAGCACTGTAGTTTTTCAATAAAGGACAGTCTATAGTGCCAGTATAAGCCACAGAAGTAGAAATCCTGTTTGGGCCGCACTTGCAACATCCCCCACCGGGGCCTAACCTTTTCCTGGTCCTAGAGGCAGCCAGGGCCCAGAATACCGGAGTGGCTGGCTGTTGCGGCCTGGGCGCGCTAGTGTCAATGGTATAGAGGGAGAGGCTGTGGTACTGATTCTCCCTGGAGCAGCCTTTAGAGTCTGTAGTGTGTGTCCCTGGTAAATGGATGAGGCGCCCTTGGTGTTACAGCTGTAGCAGGGACCAGACGGAAGCAACGTTGTGCAAAAATGACTTACAGTTTTTTATTCGAACCAGCAGCAACAGCAGGCAACGTGCCTAACGATTCCTTGCGGAGGTAGGATACTAGGAGTGCTCTTGGAGAGAAAACCACAGGAGTCTGTTCACCAGCCTGGATGCAGGGGCAGGCTGGGATGGAGCTGTGTCCAATGTAGGAAGCTTCAGCTTGTATCCTGGAATGGTTCAGTGTTAGCCCTGAAGGTGGACTGACACTCTATAGAGCTGCTGAGGCCTAGGAGGCCTGTGGTCAGAGCACAAGCTCTGAGGTGGTGCTTCTCAGTCAGAAGCTGGATGCTCACCCTCTGTCTACTGACTCGCAGACTGACTGACTGGAACTTTCCTGATCAGGGGTTTTGTTACACCTCCTGGTCAGGTGGTGTCTCACTCTCCAATCACACTCCAGTTCACAGTTAAGTGCATTGAGGCATATCATTAGATGATAACAATAAACAACATTTAACCCTTGCCTATCCAGGCAGAATCTACCGCTGTACAATTACCTAAGTGTATGTGTAGTGTCCTACAGAGTAGCTGATCAGACTCTCTATGAGGGGAACACATATATTAGGGCCTATTCGCAACAACTCCTCTGCCTTGCATTGGCAGGGATGTTGCAATTATTTCTCATAGCCTGGCACACCGTATAACTGCCTCAGGTAGGCAACTCGACCTGTCTGTGATTTTATTGTGCTATAGCCTGAGCCCATTCAGACTATAGCTACTACTCAGACACGAGAGCATGAATGCCACCACACAGGGCCCACCCCACTGACAGATGCACCCCCTTCATGTTGGTGCAAAGGGGGAAATTATTTCAGGGCTTGTAGGCCAAAAAACTGGCACAAAAGCCCTGATAAATGGCCCCATAGACAGTCTTTTGTTCCCTAACATTATGGAAATTGCCACATTCCACTTATTAATTGACCTAATGACTCAATTTTTTTTATAGCTAAAAATGAATTACTGTAATTTGATCTTTCTTTTCCCAAGTGAAAAATCTTTTACCCAATGAAAATCTTAATTCTATTCCTAACAATGTTCGCATCTTTTCCCAACATCTGTATGATAATGTAAGAAAATTGTTTTAAGATGTTGGAGGGTTCAAATACCATCGAAAAATTTTAAATCTAGTATAATGATGCAACAGAGTTGCTGTAACACCGCAAAAGGAAAAAAAAAAACTAGTCGAACTAGACACCCAATAAAAATGCAAATAAATGATCAACAAGGTTGGTATATCAATAATGATATAAAAATATCTTTGGGAGTGGATGGTGGAAGAGGAGAGATAAAAATAAAGTTTTTTTTACATTTTAAGTAATAAATGAGTATCTTAGATATGTTAACTGAAACAAATTGAAAACGACTTGTTCTGTTTTGAATAAAATAAGTTTTTTACATCAAATAATTATCTTACTATATTGTCATGTACAGCCACAGAAAAATTTTTTGAAAATAACCCGTCTAGTAAAAAATGATAGTATGGCATTTCAGTTGTCAGATATGGTTTTGTTATTATTGATATTTCTTTATTGCACATCTAGCGACTTTTCTCAGAGCAATTTTTACCTCTGTGTTTCTTAAAGTATAAATGAACGGGTTTAGGAGGGGTGTGACCACAGTGTATGTGAGGGCAAGGAACTTATCGTAGTGGCTGCCCTTAGGCTTCAAATAAACAATAATACCGGAGCCATAAAACAGAGATACTACAATGAGATGGGACGAGCAAGTGGAAAAGGCTTTCACTTTACCCTCTTTGCTTTTAATCCGTAACACAGTATAAATTATATGAACATAAAATCCCACTATAACAAAAAATGGTGCAGCTATGGAAAAAAAGGCAGCCACCACTGTAGTCAAGTTGCTAGCAAATTGGTCAGAACATGCTAAATCTTGCAGTGTTTCCAGGTCACAGAAGAAGTGGTCAATCTCATTTGGTCCGCAGAAATCTAAAAGAAAAGTCTGGACTGTAGGAAATGATGATATACCAAAACCAAATAACCAAGGCAAAATGGACAATTGATAGAGAACTTTCTGTTCATTTAGCGAAATAGCTCAATGGATTGTTTTATAGCGACGAGATCGATCGAGACCATCAAGTGAAAGAAGGAAGAAGCACCTCAGTTATCTAGAGCATTTAAGGCTTACAGCTGAAAAAAAACAACCAAAAAATTGTATAATTAGTCTTTTCGTCTGTATAGAATAGCTAAAAGCTTTGGTGAATGTTACAGCAACAAACCATTAATTTCCCAAAATTGTAAACATACTTATGAACAGTACATGGAAGGAGTATGAGCGAAGACTCGATTTAACTAACAGAAAAGATAGTGATGTTTCCAAACACACAAATATAGATTGCCAGAACAGAAACACAGCACAGAAAAGTACAGTCTGAAATGTATGCTAAGGGAAAATCCCAAAAGCACAAATTTTCTTGACTTTAGTATTGGTGACAGATTGTGCATTTTGCAATAATAACCAAAAATTAGGCACTTTCACGGATGTTACAATCCAAGTTTTAGACAGTTCGTATTTTAAATTGGAGGACAATCGAAAAGATGTATTATCCTCAGACTTCATTGGGCCATTGGGTTTTACAAATGGAGTAACAAATCATTGAAGGTTAAGGTTGAACGTGCAATAAAATCGGAAAACTAAAGACTAGTAACAAAACAAATCTCCATCTGTGTCTTCCATTATCTTATGCCATTCTAGAGAGAAAAATACTTGTAGGATAATTAATGTCACCAATATTTTCTCATGTTAGGTAAACGTACAGTGATATTTATATAAAACAGGTTGATTAAAGATATAAGTAGAGGTTAGGCTATACTCCCATTCTGCAAGCTAAACACAATTTGGTAACTACAGGTTGGAAGGGCTTCGAGAAATGACTTTTTCTGTTGGAAGGCTTAGACGATTATTGTAGAGGCTTTTAAGGTTCAACTAAAAACACGGCCCCAGGTGCACAATCGGACGACATTACAGACAATTAATTAAAAAATCAGTTTATATCATACACAAATAAGGATTATGAATTGTAGTTCTACACATCTTCATGTCCATTTGGGTGTGCCAAGGCGCAGCACCCCCCCTCTTTTTTTACTTATCAAAGCCTATCAGTAGATAACCAGGATACACTGTGTTGTCTTTAGGTATAATCTCCAGTAGGATTGGCTCAATAGATGGTCAAACGACAAAAGTCCCAAGTGGAGGTACACAAAAACTAGTCGAAATAGCACCATGGTTGTGGAAGAAAGCTTTTCTGTCCCAGATCGTAGGCCGCGATGTGGAGGTGGTGCCAGGGAGACTCATTGGGGGGAATTATTAGGACTGGCATTTTAAAGGCCCAGTCTAAATCCCCCAACCTGAGTCTCTGCGGCCCACGTCAAGAGGTTGGCCTTTTAGAGATAGGGAGCAAGTCTTTTCGACTAGAGTTCTCACGAAAACACCCCCAAAATCCTGCCCGGATTTTACCCACAAGGTTCCTCAGGCACAAAACCCTGGCCAACACTTACATTCCCATTAAAAATCAAGGGCAGTCCCCTAGAAGACAGAATCCCCACGGGCTGTTCTGGAAATAGATGTCATGTTGGCAAATTGTGTTGGAAAGCCTGACAGGAGATGTGACCCCGAGAAGAAATGTGTACATCAGAGGACGCATCTGCTGGGTGCAAAAGTAGTGATTTGTATTCTTTCCCATGTAGGGTGGTGGAGAGCCAAACCAACGTAAAAGCAGGAATATACAATGGGAGCCAGGACAGGATGTTCTTGTAATGCAAATCTACCCCCCCCAGGAAAAAGGGATTGAAACCAAGGAAATTACACACTGGTGGGTCCCCCTCTGACCAGAAACTGCTCTTCTGTAATTCTTGCCCCTTGTATAAAAAAAATATCGATGCAACTGAACTGCAAGGGGCTCGACTCCCTTAGAAAGGGGCATAGTTACAATCCCTTGATCGGATGGTTACATTTCCTTTGAAGGACGTATGGTTTCCTTATGTGATTTGCAGGACTTGGGCTCTGCCTCCTGAGTTTTGTACATTGTGTTTGCCCTTGTAAGTGTAACTATCCTCCTTATTACATTGCACCAACTCATGTGGTACAGCCAAGTATATCAATGGTTCCAACTTATCTAATTCGAACCGCATACCCCCCTTCCAACCGATTAAAAAAGTGCCTTGTACACTTAAATTGTGGACCACATAGCAACATTTAGTGGTCCACATACAGACTTAGGCTGCATTTGATGCACAGGATGTATGCCTCCGGCTAAGCCGTACAGGCATTTGTCCGGCACATGCAGAGGCGGAGTGTGACCCCTTCATACGGGCCGTAACATCAGGGAAAGAAGGACAGTTTATCTTTTTTCCCGTATGGATGTATGGTGATGCTCGTGGCAGCACCGTATCTTCGTGCGGCCATGTCGTCATGGGGTATGTCATGTTACGGCTGCAAGCTGTGGTGTACATACGTCCCCCGTGCAGGGGGGTTGTAAACTCTAGGGGTCAGAGGAGGGCCGAGGGGGTGCGATCGCACCCGGGTCCAGGGGGCTGAGGGATGTAAGGTGTCAATATCCATCTGAGACAGGACTAGTACTATAAACCCTTGACATTTATCATCAGCAGGGCTGCCAAGGACTTGCATGGGGCCCTCAGATTCCACGTACGCCCCTGACCGCATGCACTGTGCTGCAGGCCTTACATGCACCTGAAACGGATGGTAACACACCCTTACATACATTTCTGTGCTTGTAAGGCCGTATGTGGAACACACTAATGTTGCATGTGGTCACAGACCTGTCCTAGTCACTTTTTAATGGTTTACAATTATGGAGATGGAGTTGATTAATTACATAAAGGTGGGCATGATATACTTTTGTCTGTACACAAATCCTGTTGCAGGGATAAGATCGTTTCATATCGTGGGTGTGTGTTGGATAAATCAGTCGTTTTGGCGTGTAGGACCTTTCTTTTCCATTGCGATTCCTCCGTTTATGTGCATTCCCACACCGCCGGTTGTACTAGATTATCGTGTGAGCCCCGACCTCTCCAACTACCCTATTGTCAGGGACGCGACGTTGTGCTGAACCTGCGACGTCCCCTACCGTTCAACCCCCTCCACTATAGATCAACCTCGAACTTTCCCGGTTCGCAGACCATTGTCCTCTGTTTGTAGTGTGTCTCCGTAGGGTATCTGCGAGCCTACCGCGCGAGCCCCGACGATCTCCCCTGTTGTATTTCCCCACAAACTCCCCTTTTTCCTGTTTCGTGCCGCGGGAATAAGACTTGAAATTTGCCTATACGCTGTTATTTGTAAGAAATTTTTCAATACTGCAAATGTGATGCGAAACACTTACCAAGCAAAGGAATGTATGTTAAAACAACTGTTATGAGTTTTTTTTTTACCCTTTTTCTTGCTTCACGGGCCCGTTAAAACAAGAATGGGTGAAACTGCCCTATTTATTTTTTTGGGGTAATGAAAGTATTTTTTTTCCACAATTCCACCTGTCAGTGGATAAAACTACCAACCGTCCACAACGTTTGTTACCCCATTTCTCCTGTTTCTCCAGTATCCCATATGTGGTGGGATGCTGTATGGGCACACTCAGGGTTCGCACGAGAAGGAGGATTCAGAGCAGATTTTGTATTGTCACTTGTACAGCATATAAGGGTATTCACGCGCGATTAGATTTTCTTACATGTTTCAATGTATGGAGGACAAGAAAAATCATTCAATTTGGTTTCAGATGCTTACATTTTTTCGGGCCTTCAATGCTACATTACAAGTAATTCTTATTTTACTTCTATGGCTCTTTTAGACCTTCTTCAAACTTTGTAGTGGCACCAGCCATTTCTTTGGTGTAGTCTGTATGGGGAAGCAGAATGCAGTCTCGAGAGAGGAGCAGGACTGGAAAACCTGATTAGGAAAGCCAGGCTCTGTCGGGGGGCATCTGACACAGTGCAGGTAGTAGAAGAGGAGGGCCCACTGTATAAGTGAAGTCTATTCTGGGAAATTTTCCCCTCCCTCGCATGCAACTGTGGTGGCACTGGGAGCACATTCAGTGACCGACCGCTTCACCCCAAAGTGCGGGGGACCGTTATAGTAAGTATTCCTCCCGCTGCCATTCAGGCTGTTCAACCAAACAGAAGTAACCTGCGCCCCACCTAAACCCGTCCCTCTGCCAAGTCCATCCACAGGACTAAATCAATCAAATGCGATCAATTGGCTTGTCTCTTTTTGTCTTTTATCCCCCCTTTCTCTTTTTGTTCATTTATCCTCATATGATTTGTTGCATAGTTTGTACTTCCCTCTCTGTATACTCGGTTTTCTTATAAACAACCTACTATCGCGCACATGTTACTTTGTTTGATCTTGCAAAACCCCCAAAGAAAACGGCGAGTGTATGAATGACCACCATAAACTTCTTGTGTATAACATTAAACATACTTAAAAACCCAACATAATGGGTACAGCTTCACATGATTTCCCCCGAAGACCCACAATATAGATGGTAACACCCACCATTTCGAAGCACCCATGAGGTACGTGGTAAAATGGCAAAAGTGCACAACAGATCTATCTGTAGCTCTAGGACCCCGAAATTCTTAATAAATTATTGTGTTGGAACCTCGAATAAAGTCAGTAAGGAGGCCAGGTCCTCCGAACGTGTGCAAATAAAGGAGGGGCGTACAAGCAATACTAATTACCAGGTAAATGAGTGCAATTGGGAGAAGAAAGGCGACGCCACGGTCCGCCGACCTCGGCGGGCTACGTCAGGGGATACAGCACAGGATGGAGATGTTAAATCCCCTGGCCGCTCCGTCGCGGCGCAACCCACTTCCGCCCATTGTGATGTATACGGTATGTACCTCACGGAAGAGAAAACATGGCCGGGCGATCAAAAGGCCGGAAGATAATAAACAACATGGAGCTAGCTTCAGCATCGTGCGATTTAAAGACTTTGAAGCCACATGCGTGGCACGAACTGTATACAATCGCGTGTGCATGCTAGACAAAGTATGCCAAGTAGGAGAGATGTGTAGATAAGAATATGCAAAGTATATGAAGGAATCAATCGCGGACTATCGAGCGCATATAGATACAAAAAATTATCTTACATTATCACATATACCCAAACAATATACAAACTAAGAAAATTTAACAAATGTCACCAAAATCAACGGGTGTACAAGTGGATGAAAAATAGGCCTGGCGGCAGAAAAGAGCGTGTGGTACATTAGTCATGAAGAAGATCCAGTCAGCGGCGAAGGAATACATAAATAAAAAAGCGTTTAGTTTCAGTATTCGGCGGGGGCCTAATAAAACAGGACAGTGAATTTATTACAAAAACTATCTAGGTAAGGATCGGCGCACTGACCTATAGAGTAACAAAAAAAACCTATAGATACAAAAAAACAATTCGTGGGCATGATATAACACCCAAGCGTGTAATAGAAAAATGAATAGTTAATAATAAAGGACATTTAATAAAGCAGTCCACAAAGGAGATCTATTGTGTCTGGACTGTAGGAAATGATGATATACCAAAACCAAATAACCAAGGTAAAATGGACAATTTGATAGAGAACTTTCTGTTCATTATAGCGCAATATCTCAATGGATTGCTTATAGCGAGATATCGATCGAAGACCATCAAGGAAAGAAGGAAGAAGCACCTCAGTTATCTAGAGCATTTAAGGCTTACAGCTGAAAAAAAACAACCAAAAAATTGTATAATTAGTCTTTTCGTCTGTATAGAATAGCTAAAAGCTTTGGTGAATGTTACAGCAACAAACCATTAATTTCCCAAAATTGTAAACATACTTATGAACAGTACATGGAAGGAGTATGAGCGAAGACTCGATTTAACTAACAGAAAAGATAGTGATGTTTCCAAACACACAAATATAGATTGCCAGAACAGAAACACAGCACAGAAAAGTACAGTCTGAAATGTATGCTAAGGGAAAATCCCAAAAGCACAAATTTTCTTGACTTTAGTATTGGTGACAGATTGTGCATTTTGCAATAATAACCAAAAATTAGGCACTTTCACGGATGTTACAATCCAAGTTTTAGACAGTTCGTATTTTAAATTGGAGGACAATCGAAAAGATGTATTATCCTCAGACTTCATTGGGCCATTGGGTTTTACAAATGGAGTAACAAATCATTGAAGGTTAAGGTTGAACGTGCAATAAAATCGGAAAACTAAAGACTAGTAACAAAACAAATCTCCATCTGTGTCTTCCATTATCTTATGCCATTCTAGAGAGAAAAATACTTGTAGGATAATTAATGTCACCAATATTTTCTCATGTTAGGTAAACGTACAGTGATATTTATATAAAACAGGTTGATTAAAGATATAAGTAGAGGTTAGGCTATACTCCCATTCTGCAAGCTAAACACAATTTGGTAACTACAGGTTGGAAGGGCTTCGAGAAATGACTTTTTCTGTTGGAAGGCTTAGACGATTATTGTAGAGGCTTTTAAGGTTCAACTAAAAACACGGCCCCAGGTGCACAATCGGACGACATTACAGACAATTAATTAAAAAATCAGTTTATATCATACACAAATAAGGATTATGAATTGTAGTTCTACACATCTTCATGTCCATTTGGGTGTGCCAAGGCGCAGCACCCCCCCTCTTTTTTTACTTATCAAAGCCTATCAGTAGATAACCAGGATACACTGTGTTGTCTTTAGGTATAATCTCCAGTAGGATTGGCTCAATAGATGGTCAAACGACAAAAGTCCCAAGTGGAGGTACACAAAAACTAGTCGAAATAGCACCATGGTTGTGGAAGAAAGCTTTTCTGTCCCAGATCGTAGGCCGCGATGTGGAGGTGGTGCCAGGGAGACTCATTGGGGGGAATTATTAGGACTGGCATTTTAAAGGCCCAGTCTAAATCCCCCAACCTGAGTCTCTGCGGCCCACGTCAAGAGGTTGGCCTTTTAGAGATAGGGAGCAAGTCTTTTCGACTAGAGTTCTCACGAAAACACCCCCAAAATCCTGCCCGGATTTTACCCACAAGGTTCCTCAGGCACAAAACCCTGGCCAACACTTACATTCCCATTAAAAATCAAGGGCAGTCCCCTAGAAGACAGAATCCCCACGGGCTGTTCTGGAAATAGATGTCATGTTGGCAAATTGTGTTGGAAAGCCTGACAGGAGATGTGACCCCGAGAAGAAATGTGTACATCAGAGGACGCATCTGCTGGGTGCAAAAGTAGTGATTTGTATTCTTTCCCATGTAGGGTGGTGGAGAGCCAAACCAACGTAAAAGCAGGAATATACAATGGGAGCCAGGACAGGATGTTCTTGTAATGCAAATCTACCCCCCCCAGGAAAAAGGGATTGAAACCAAGGAAATTACACACTGGTGGGTCCCCCTCTGACCAGAAACTGCTCTTCTGTAATTCTTGCCCCTTGTATAAAAAAAATATCGATGCAACTGAACTGCAAGGGGCTCGACTCCCTTAGAAAGGGGCATAGTTACAATCCCTTGATCGGATGGTTACATTTCCTTTGAAGGACGTATGGTTTCCTTATGTGATTTGCAGGACTTGGGCTCTGCCTCCTGAGTTTTGTACATTGTGTTTGCCCTTGTAAGTGTAACTATCCTCCTTATTACATTGCACCAACTCATGTGGTACAGCCAAGTATATCAATGGTTCCAACTTATCTAATTCGAACCGCATACCCCCCTTCCAACCGATTAAAAAAGTGCCTTGTACACTTAAATTGTGGACCACATAGCAACATTTAGTGGTCCACATACAGACTTAGGCTGCATTTGATGCACAGGATGTATGCCTCCGGCTAAGCCGTACAGGCATTTGTCCGGCACATGCAGAGGCGGAGTGTGACCCCTTCATACGGGCCGTAACATCAGGGAAAGAAGGACAGTTTATCTTTTTTCCCGTATGGATGTATGGTGATGCTCGTGGCAGCACCGTATCTTCGTGCGGCCATGTCGTCATGGGGTATGTCATGTTACGGCTGCAAGCTGTGGTGTACATACGTCCCCCGTGCAGGGGGGTTGTAAACTCTAGGGGTCAGAGGAGGGCCGAGGGGGTGCGATCGCACCCGGGTCCAGGGGGCTGAGGGATGTAAGGTGTCAATATCCATCTGAGACAGGACTAGTACTATAAACCCTTGACATTTATCATCAGCAGGGCTGCCAAGGACTTGCATGGGGCCCTCAGATTCCACGTACGCCCCTGACCGCATGCACTGTGCTGCAGGCCTTACATGCACCTGAAACGGATGGTAACACACCCTTACATACATTTCTGTGCTTGTAAGGCCGTATGTGGAACACACTAATGTTGCATGTGGTCACAGACCTGTCCTAGTCACTTTTTAATGGTTTACAATTATGGAGATGGAGTTGATTAATTACATAAAGGTGGGCATGATATACTTTTGTCTGTACACAAATCCTGTTGCAGGGATAAGATCGTTTCATATCGTGGGTGTGTGTTGGATAAATCAGTCGTTTTGGCGTGTAGGACCTTTCTTTTCCATTGCGATTCCTCCGTTTATGTGCATTCCCACACCGCCGGTTGTACTAGATTATCGTGTGAGCCCCGACCTCTCCAACTACCCTATTGTCAGGGACGCGACGTTGTGCTGAACCTGCGACGTCCCCTACCGTTCAACCCCCTCCACTATAGATCAACCTCGAACTTTCCCGGTTCGCAGACCATTGTCCTCTGTTTGTAGTGTGTCTCCGTAGGGTATCTGCGAGCCTACCGCGCGAGCCCCGACGATCTCCCCTGTTGTATTTCCCCACAAACTCCCCTTTTTCCTGTTTCGTGCCGCGGGAATAAGACTTGAAATTTGCCTATACGCTGTTATTTGTAAGAAATTTTTCAATACTGCAAATGTGATGCGAAACACTTACCAAGCAAAGGAATGTATGTTAAAACAACTGTTATGAGTTTTTTTTTTACCCTTTTTCTTGCTTCACGGGCCCGTTAAAACAAGAATGGGTGAAACTGCCCTATTTATTTTTTTGGGGTAATGAAAGTATTTTTTTTCCACAATTCCACCTGTCAGTGGATAAAACTACCAACCGTCCACAACGTTTGTTACCCCATTTCTCCTGTTTCTCCAGTATCCCATATGTGGTGGGATGCTGTATGGGCACACTCAGGGTTCGCACGAGAAGGAGGATTCAGAGCAGATTTTGTATTGTCACTTGTACAGCATATAAGGGTATTCACGCGCGATTAGATTTTCTTACATGTTTCAATGTATGGAGGACAAGAAAAATCATTCAATTTGGTTTCAGATGCTTACATTTTTTCGGGCCTTCAATGCTACATTACAAGTAATTCTTATTTTACTTCTATGGCTCTTTTAGACCTTCTTCAAACTTTGTAGTGGCACCAGCCATTTCTTTGGTGTAGTCTGTATGGGGAAGCAGAATGCAGTCTCGAGAGAGGAGCAGGACTGGAAAACCTGATTAGGAAAGCCAGGCTCTGTCGGGGGGCATCTGACACAGTGCAGGTAGTAGAAGAGGAGGGCCCACTGTATAAGTGAAGTCTATTCTGGGAAATTTTCCCCTCCCTCGCATGCAACTGTGGTGGCACTGGGAGCACATTCAGTGACCGACCGCTTCACCCCAAAGTGCGGGGGACCGTTATAGTAAGTATTCCTCCCGCTGCCATTCAGGCTGTTCAACCAAACAGAAGTAACCTGCGCCCCACCTAAACCCGTCCCTCTGCCAAGTCCATCCACAGGACTAAATCAATCAAATGCGATCAATTGGCTTGTCTCTTTTTGTCTTTTATCCCCCCTTTCTCTTTTTGTTCATTTATCCTCATATGATTTGTTGCATAGTTTGTACTTCCCTCTCTGTATACTCGGTTTTCTTATAAACAACCTACTATCGCGCACATGTTACTTTGTTTGATCTTGCAAAACCCCCAAAGAAAACGGCGAGTGTATGAATGACCACCATAAACTTCTTGTGTATAACATTAAACATACTTAAAAACCCAACATAATGGGTACAGCTTCACATGATTTCCCCCGAAGACCCACAATATAGATGGTAACACCCACCATTTCGAAGCACCCATGAGGTACGTGGTAAAATGGCAAAAGTGCACAACAGATCTATCTGTAGCTCTAGGACCCCGAAATTCTTAATAAATTATTGTGTTGGAACCTCGAATAAAGTCAGTAAGGAGGCCAGGTCCTCCGAACGTGTGCAAATAAAGGAGGGGCGTACAAGCAATACTAATTACCAGGTAAATGAGTGCAATTGGGAGAAGAAAGGCGACGCCACGGTCCGCCGACCTCGGCGGGCTACGTCAGGGGATACAGCACAGGATGGAGATGTTAAATCCCCTGGCCGCTCCGTCGCGGCGCAACCCACTTCCGCCCATTGTGATGTATACGGTATGTACCTCACGGAAGAGAAAACATGGCCGGGCGATCAAAAGGCCGGAAGATAATAAACAACATGGAGCTAGCTTCAGCATCGTGCGATTTAAAGACTTTGAAGCCACATGCGTGGCACGAACTGTATACAATCGCGTGTGCATGCTAGACAAAGTATGCCAAGTAGGAGAGATGTGTAGATAAGAATATGCAAAGTATATGAAGGAATCAATCGCGGACTATCGAGCGCATATAGATACAAAAAATTATCTTACATTATCACATATACCCAAACAATATACAAACTAAGAAAATTTAACAAATGTCACCAAAATCAACGGGTGTACAAGTGGATGAAAAATAGGCCTGGCGGCAGAAAAGAGCGTGTGGTACATTAGTCATGAAGAAGATCCAGTCAGCGGCGAAGGAATACATAAATAAAAAAGCGTTTAGTTTCAGTATTCGGCGGGGGCCTAATAAAACAGGACAGTGAATTTATTACAAAAACTATCTAGGTAAGGATCGGCGCACTGACCTATAGAGTAACAAAAAAAACCTATAGATACAAAAAAACAATTCGTGGGCATGATATAACACCCAAGCGTGTAATAGAAAAATGAATAGTTAATAATAAAGGACATTTAATAAAGCAGTCCACAAAGGAGATCTATTGTTATCGATCGAAGACCATCAAGGAAAGAAGGAAGCACTCTGTTTCTCCTAGAGCATTTAAGGCGTACAGCTGAAAAAAACAACCAAAAAATGTAATAGTCTTTTCAGTCTGTATAAGAATAGAAAACAACCAAAAAATGTAATAGTCTTTTCAGTCTGTATAAGAATAGCTAAAAGCTTTGGGACTGTTACAGAAACAAACATAATTTCCAAAAATGATGCACAGAATCTTCAGTTGGCGGGTGGCTTCAACTGTATCGACGGATGCTTCACCAATAACAACATCAAGTATGTCAGTAGCTTTGAAGAAATATACTGAAGAATAAAAATTGAAATTAAAATTGAGAAACAATAAGTAAAGAGAATAAGAAAAAGAAAATAGAAAAAACAGGAAAAACAGAACAACTAATGTGTGAATAATAATAGGGGGCCCAAATTAATTAAACACCGTAAGGGGTCCGAAGAAAGGAGTGAAAAGTGTGAATAAAGAAATAGCTGAATATGTGAGTGTACAAAAGATTAGTGGAATAGTGAATGGACAGTGAAGAAAAAATTGATTAAAGACAAGGCTGATACATCAGCCTGTAGAAGTGATTTACGTGTAAGCAACCAATTGTGACGAAATGAAAAGGTGAACAAATTAAGATATTTGTATATTACATATCTAGAGCAGAAAACCAAAAATAAGGGGGACATACCGTGGGTACAGTTTACAAGTCTATGTTCTGTAATGGCCAGTGAAGAGAAGTTCTTCATTCAATCCATTGGGTGCAGTAGTGTTCAATGTGTAAATCCACCTAGATTCCTGGCGCAATAGAAAAGGAACAATATCCCCACCCCTATTGTTGAGTGTAGCTTTTTCTAGGCCAATGATCTGCAGGAGAGGCGCCTGCGACTTCTGCAGGAGAGGCGCCTGCGACTTCCACTGACCGCACATGGGTAGCCCCAGATAATTATACCCCTCAGGTCCCTGACTTTTTGGGCCATACTGGAATTAATTTTGACACGGCAGGGCTCAGAGCTGTGGACTTTTTAAAGTTTTTTTTTGATGAGGAGCTGCTGAATGTTATTATATTTCAGACAAATCTCTACGCTGCACAGCATATTGCCCAAAACCCCACTTCATTTTATGCACAAATCTACAGGTGGACCCCTGTCACTGTAGCAGAGATGCACAAGTATTGGGGCATAATAAGCCTTACGGGGATAGTAAAGAAGCCCACAATCAGGGACTACTGGAGCACAGACATACTGTACCACACCCCCATGTTCCGCATGGCAATGAGCAGGATGCGCTTTGAAGCCATCCATAAGTTTTTGCACTACACTGACAACACACAGTGCCCACCCAGAGGTGACCCCAGTTATGATCGGTTATTTAAGGTCAGGCCCATATTAGATCATTTTAGTGCCAAGTTTGCCCAGGCATATGCCCCCGCCAAACATGTGAGCATAGACGAGTCCCTGGTACAATTCAAAGGGAGACTTCAATTCCGCCAGTACCTGCCCAATAAGAGGGCAAGATATGGTGTGAAAATGTATAAGCTGTGCGAAAGTTCATCAGGGTACACATACAAGTTCAGGGTATATGAAGGGAAGGACTCCTCTATAGTGCCCCCAGAATGCCCCCCCTTCCTGGGTGTTACAGGGAAGATAGTGTGGGATTTAGTGCACCCACTGCTGGACCAGGGCTACCACCTCTACCTGGACAATTACTACACCAGCACTACCCTGTTCAAGTGCCTCTCTTCCAGAAATACTGCGGCATGCGGCACTGTACGCAGAAATCAAAGAGGTCTCCCTAAGTCACTGCTTGGGCAAAAACTTAAAAGGCACGAAAGCAGGGCACTATGCAGCAACTCTGTATTGTGTGTTAAGTACAAGGACAAGAGAGAGGTCCTTGTATTAACCACAATACATGAGCACACCACCACCCCTGTCCCAGTACGAGGTACCAGTACAGAAACCCCCAAGCCGGACTGTATCTTAGATTATAACAAATACATGGGAGGGGTGGACTTGTCTGACCAGGTGCTTCAGCCGTACAATGCCATGCGGAAGTCGAGGGTGTGGTACAAGAAGCTGGCCGTGCACATCATGCAGATGGCATTGTATAATGCTTATGTGCTGCATCGATATGCCGGGCAGAGGGGAACTTTCCTGGAATTTCAAGAGGTGGTAATAAAGTACTTTCTTTTGGGAGACCAGGAAGGGGATAAGTGCTAGTACATCTGGAAGTGAGGCCACATCACGTATTCTACCAGGGCAGCACTTTCCAGGAGTAGTTCCCCAAACAGCCAGCAAGAGCTAAAAGCTTTGGGACTGTTACAGAAACAAACATAATTTCCAAAATTGTAAAAATACTTATGAAAAAGTACATTGGAGTATGAAGCGAAGACTCGATTTTAACTACCAGAAAGATAGTGATGTTTCCAAAAACACAAATAATATATGCCAGAAACACAGCACAGAAAAGTACAGTCTGAAATGTAAGATAATTGGAAAATCCCAAAAGCACAAATTTTTTGACTGTAGTATTGTTGACAAGCTGCATTTTGAATAATAAACAAAAATTAGGCAATTTCACTGATGTTACAAAATCCAAGTTTTTATACAGTTCGTATTTTAATAGGAGGTCAAATCGAAAAGATTTATTATCTCTCAGACTTCATTGTGCCATTGGTTTTACAAATTGGAGTAACCAAACGTGAAATCATTTGAAGTCAAGGTTAAAGCCATGGAATAAAATCGGAAAAATAATAACTATTAACAAACAAATCCCATTTTTGTCTACCTTCTTCTTATGCATTCTAGAGAAAAATACTTGTCAGGATAATTAATGTCACCAATATTTCTCTCGTGTATGGTTCAACTGTACAGGCATATTTTATATAAACATTTTTATTAAAGATATAATCTATATTTTTAGGCTATAGTCCCATTCTGCTAAGCTAAAACATGAGGTAAATACAGCTGAAAGGGCTTGAGAAATGCTGTAGGAATGGCTTAGACTATTATTTAGAGGCGTCAACTAAAACCAAGGCCCCAGTGCAAAATCGGACATTACAGACAATTCATGAAAATCAGTTTTATATCATACACAACTAAGGGTTATGAATTGTAGTTATACAAATCTTCATGATCATTTTGGGTTCACCTGATGTATAATGGATTTGACATTGAGGTGTGCCAAGGAGCAGCACCCTCCATTTTTTAACTTATAAAGCCCATAAATAGATATACAGGAAATCACTTTGTTGCTAACTTAGGTATAATCTCCAGTAGGACTAGCTAAATAGATGGTCCAAAGACAAAGTACCAAGTGGCAAGTAAACAAAAAATAGTCTAATAGAACATCGGTCGTGGAAGGCAGATTTTCTATCACAATGGTAGTTAGGCAGAGATTGTTGGAGGTGGTAGCCAGGTAGACGCATTGGGGGGAATTTATTAGGACTGGCATTTTAAAGGCCAGTCTAAAATTCCCCCCCCGTGCGCTCTGAGGCCCACATCAAGAGGTTCTGGCCTTTTAGAAGATAGGGAGCAAAGTCTTTTCTACTATAGTCTCCTCACGAAAAACTTCCCCAAAATCTTTCCACTGGATTTTGCCACAAGGTTTTCATCAGGAACAAAAACCTGGCAAAATTACATTCCCGTTAAAAACAATGGTTGTATCAAGCATAGCTTGCTCGTAAAAGAATAAAACTACATGCAGCACCTAGAAGACAGAATCCCCATGGATGGTTCTGGAAATAAATTGTAATGTTGGTCAAAATTTGTGTTGGAAAGCCTGACAGGAGATTGTGACCCAGAGAAGAAATGTGTACATCAGAGACAAAATCTGCTGGGTGCAAAGTAGTGATATATTCTTTCCCCTGTCGTGTCTGTAGAGCAAAACCACGTAAAAGCAGGAATATAGCAATGGACAGGACAAGGGATGTTATCTTTAATGAAAATCTACCACCAGGAAAAAGGATTGTAAACCAAGGAAACTTGGCCAGAACTGCTCTTCTTTTAACTTCTTATTCCTTTGTTTATAAAAAAAATATAGATGCAAATGAACCTGAAGGGCTCCAGACTCCATAGAAAGTGTGCATAGTTTACAATCCTTGATCCTGGTGGTACATTTCCTTTAAGCCTTATTGGTTCCTTATGTTGATTTGCAGGACTGGGATCTGCATGAAGTTTGTACATTATGTTCTACCGTTGTGTAACTATCCTCTAATTATTACATTGCAACAAATAATGTGCGTGCAGGCAAAAGTATATCAATGACAAACTTCATTTAATTCAGAAACAGCATTAAAAACTATTAAAAAAAGTGCATTGGAACAATTAAATTCATGTGGACTACATGCAACATTAGTGTGTCCACATACAGCCTTAGGCTGCATTTACACTAACGTATGCTCACACGGCTACGGCTGTACAGGCATTTGTCCGGCGCCATGAAGAGGAGGAGTGGTGGCCCCTCTCCATAAGAATGCATTGGGTACGGGCCGTAACACGGGGAAAGAAAGGACGCGTCTTATCTTTTTTCCGTGTATGGAGCGGTATGGTGCCGCACGTGTGCAGCACCATATCGCTCCATGCGGCCATTGTCGTCTATTGGGGATGTATGTACGGCTGCAAGCTTGTGGCTGTACATACGCCCCCCGTACCCAGGAGTGTAACTTTTAGGGGGTGCAGAGGGTGTGATCGCAACCAGGCCTGGGAGGCTTAGGAGCCCATAAGGTGTCAATTTCTCATATGAGAAGACTAGTACTATAAAACATACATTATAGTCAATGTACATTATAGTCAGCGAGCCTGCCACAGACTTTGCACTGGGGCCCTGCAGATTCAAGTTACGCCACTGACCGTACTGTACTGTGAATGCAGCCTTACATGCACATAAATGTATGTTAAACACACCCCATACATAATACATACATTTATGTGTATGTTAGGCTGCATTCACACTGCCGTTGCCTGTCCGTACCGTAGCGGGCAACGGCAGTGCACGGGGAGAGGAGGAGGAGGTGAGGGCAGCTCACCCCCGCCCCTCTCCATAGGAACCTATGGCGCACGGCACCGTATTACGGGAAAAGATAGGACAGGTCCTATTTTTTTCCCGGGTATGGAATGGTACGGTGCCGCACGTGTGCTGCACCGTACCGCTCCCGTAGGGTGCCGTGCGCCCATTGCTGCCTATGGGGGACGTATATCGGCCCTATATACGTCGGCCATATATACGTCCCCCATACGTTAGTGTGAATGCAGCCTAAGGCAGTATGTGGACACACTAATGTTGCATGTGGTCCACACAAACTTAAGTGTTCCTAGTCACTTTTTTAATGGTTTACAATTATGGTATGTTGTGTCTTAATTACATAAAGTTGGTCATTGATATACTTCTGCCTGTACACACAATCCTTGTTGCAGTGTAATGATAGTTTCATATCGTGTGTTCGATAAATCAGTGTAAATAAACGCAAAACTTATCTGCCAAAATTTACCACTAAAATGAAGTACAACATGTGGGGAAAAAACAATCTCAGAATCGCTTTGATAAGTAACAGTGTTCAAAAGTTATAACCGTATAAAGAGACGCAGGTCAGAATCCAAAAAATCGGGCTGAGCCTTAAGCTACAAAATGGCTGCGTCCTTAAGGGGTTAATCTGCCATATGTAAACATTTCTTCAATTGGATGTTATTAAAAAAAAATGTTCCTGTGTGAAGATAATTTTTCATAAATGTAGCCATGCTGTCCCTTAGAAACGAGATGGCTTCCTCGGATACGGCCACACCTCTGCTGGAGTGAGTGCACAAAGAAACAAAAAGTTATTGTATATGAAATGTCTGGGAGTTACTGCATGTTGCACAGCCGTCCTGTGGTAATGATTGCTGAATCCAGGAAGTCAGGCAGGACTTTATAGTACAAGTCTGGCCACCGCTGCCAGAGTGTGACGTGGTCGTATCCGAGGAAGCTATCTGGTTTCTAAGGGACCACATGACTACATTTATGAGAAATTATCTTCACACAGGAACATTTTTTTAATTAACATCCAATTGAAGAAATGTTTACATAAGGCAAATGCATTTAATTAAATGTAAATGCCCAGATGAGAATACCCCTTTAAGTGTTCCTGCGCACTTTTTTAATGGTTTTTAATCTGAATTAATCATTGATATACTTTTGTCTGTACACCCATTCTTTGTTGCAGTCTAATGATAGTTTCATATCGTGTGTTGGCTAAATCAGTATTTTTTGGCTGTGCAGACCCTTCTTTTCCATTTGCGATTCTCCTCACGTTATTGTGATTTTCACCAACGACGGATGTACTAGGATTATATTGTGAGCACCTACCTCTACAATCAACCTTGTAAGGGAAGACGACTTCTTTGAAGAATATGCTGACTCTACATATACAGTAAAACAAAGCAATATAGATAAACATTGTAATATATGTTAGAATATAAATTGTAAAATATGTTGTAGTGTGTCTAAAGTCAGTAGTATCATGAGCATGACATACAACGAGAGAAAAGACATTGAGGCAGTGAAGTCCTATAAGTACTTGGGTGTCCTCCTCAACAATAAACTGGAGTGGGTAGAGGACATAAACGCACTTCACAGGAGGGATCAGAGCCGGCTACACCTGCTGAGGAGGCTGAGGGCATTCGGAGTGCGGGGGGCTCTTCTTAAGACCTTCTTCAACTCCTTAGTGGCACCAGCCATCTTCTTTGGCATAGTCTGTTGGGGAAGCAGCATCTCAGCTAGGGAGAGGAGCAGACTGGACAAACTGATTAGGAAAGCCAGCTCTGTCCTGGGGGGTCCTCTTGACACAGTGCAGGTGGTAGCTGAGAGGAGAACACTGTAAAAAAAAAAAAAACAAAAAAAAAACATGGCCGTGCGTTCCAAACAGCCGGATGTAAGTAAATAGTAAATGGAGCTAGCGTTCCAGCATAATTGGAGGATTGAAGTACACAGTCGCGAGCGAACTTAGATAAAATAGCGTATATATGCTAGACAAAGTGTACAAGTAGGAGATATGCATAGATAAAAATATATACTATGTATATAGAGACCGATCGGCAAATATCAAGCACATATAAATATAAGGGGTGTATCCAACATATATCAAATATATAAGATAAGAAACATATAAAATAAGTAATTTTACACCAAGTGTCGCCAAAATACAAAGGGTGTATGAGTGAATATCAATACAGTATAGTAAGAAAAGACCATAGGTCGGCGGAGAATAGAGCGTATAGACGACATGGACATAAAGTATATCCCATAGCGGCGCCTAGAAAAAAAAAAATAAATAAATAAATAAATGAAAAGGTGTATCATTGGTCGGCGATTATGAGGGGGAGGCGGTTAAATACACCAACAATCTAAGTAAGTATCAGCGCAGTGACCTATGAGGTAAAAACCTATAGATAAAAAAGATTCGTGGGTCAGTGATATACCACCCAAGTGTGTACTAGAAAAATAAAAACATATGACAATGCAGATCCACAGAGGAGACCTAGCGTGAAAATAAAAACAATTTGTTGTGTGCTAAAGAAGCAATGGGAAGCCAATAAATGAGGTAATAATACATGGGCACCGCCTATAAAAAATGCCAACATGGTCTAATATTCTCCTACAAAGGATCCTAGCTCACTCCGGCGAACATGGAAGTACAGGAGTTATGTAAATGCGTGTTTCAAAGTTTCTGGCGCACTGAATATTCAACCAGTTGATATCCAACGTACCGATTGTCAATAGCGTAAGTGAGAATATCAAGGGAAAACGGAGGCGGAGAAATGTGGGCTGGGCCACAGCGGAGCAGCCAGGGCACAAAGAAGCACAAGTTAAAAACATAGAGTAATGTACAAAATACATGTATTACAAAAAGATCAAAAACATTATACATAAACAATAGATCGAGCGATCACAATATTGTCACAATAAAAGAACCCAATCAGCAGGTACTATAGGAGGTCGGACCAAGACTACAGGACAATCGAGGTGCAGATACTATATCAGGATACATATTCATAAGATAGAAGCAGCCGATGGAACAGATAAACTATTAAAAATAGTAAGAACAAAGCTGGAGTGCACTCAAAAGAGGGGGGAGGGGGGGGGAAGGGGGAAAGGGGAAAGGTGGGGTTAATGGGTCCTGGCCGGTTGTTGGTCACTTGGACATTGATGTTGATGGTGCACAGACTCTTCAGTTGGCGGGTGGCTTCGACTGTATCGACGGATGGATCACCAATAACAACATCAGGTATGTCAATAGCTTTGAGGAAATATACTGAAGGATAAAAATTAAAATTAGAATAAAAAAGCAATAAATAACGAGAATGAGAGAGAGAAAAGCAGAAAAAACAGGAAAACAGAACAACTAATGTGTAAAACATGATAAGGGGCCCAAATGAAATAAACACCGTAAGGGGTCCGGAAAAAGGAGTGAAAATTGTGAATAAAGTAGTAGCTAGATACATGAGTGAACAAAAACTAAGTAGAATGGTGAGTAGAAGATGTAGAAAAAAATATAAATTGACGACAAGGCTAGTATATCAGCCTGTAGAGGTGATTTATGTGTGAACAACCAATTGTGACGAAAAAGAGAAGTGAACAGATTAAGATATTAATATATTGCATATCTAAAGCAGAAAACCAAAAAATATCAAAAAAATCTCAAAAAAATAACACAAAATAAAAGAAAAGAGACATACCGTTGGTACAGTTTACAGGTCTATGTTCTGTAATGGCCAGTGAAGAGAAGTTCTTCATTCAATCCATTGGGTGCAGTAGTATTCAAAGTGTAGATCCACCTAGATTCCTGGCGCAATAAGAGAGGAACAATATCCCCACCCCTATTGTTGAGTGTAACTTTTTCTAGGCCAATAATCTGGAGCCCTCGTGGGTTGCCCCCATGGTACTGTAAAAAGTGAAGTGCGACCGAGGTAAGTTTTTTGCCCTTTTGTTGGTCAGAGGGGGCCGTCCGAATTGTTGAAAAATGCTGCTGGCACCTCTTCCGAAGCTCTTGTGTGGTCTGTCCCACGTAAAGTTTGCGACAGGGGCATACCAAGACGTAAATCACACCTCGAGTTTTGCAGTTGATATAACTCCTGATTTTATACTCTTTCTTCAATACCTGATCTTCAAAAAACTCGGAGCGTAGAATAGGCTCGTAGAAATCCCTGGGAGATGATCTTCCGAGGGTAGCCTCTATTCCTAAAACGGGAAGTAAGGTCATGCGCATGTTGTTTGAAATCCTCCTCGTTGCTGCAGTTCCGTTTAACCCGAAAAACTTGTCCAGCGGGTATGCCGTTCTTGAGGTGGGCCGGATGGAAACTAGAAAAATGTAAGAGGCTATTAGAAGCCGTTGCTTTTTATTTTTTATTCTTCAGTATATTTTTTATTCTTCAGTATATTTCTTCAAAGCTACTGACATACCTGATGTTGTTATTGGTGAAGCATCTGTCGATACAGTTGAAGCCACCCGCCAACTGAAGATTCTGTGCATCATATATCTAACGTACCGGTTGTCAAAGTATAACGTCAGTGCGATTATCAAGGGTCGAAGAAGGCGGAAAAAAGTGTGGGCTGGGCCACAGCGGAGCAGCCAGGGCACAAAAAGACGTAGGCTAAGAACACAGAAAAGTGTACAAAATACATATATTGCGAAGAGATCAAAGACATTATAAAAATATAATAAACCGAACGATCACAATCTTATTATGATGAAAGAACCCAATCAGCAAGTATTGTAGGGGGGTCGGACCAGGACTGCGGGACAATCGTGGTGCAGATACTACATCAGGATAAATATTCATAAGGTAGATACAGCAGATAGAACAGATAAACTATTAAAAAATAGTGAGAACAAAGCTAAAGTGCACTCAAGAGAAGGGGGAGGTAAAGGGTCCTGGCCAGGTGTTGGTCACTTGGACATCGATGTCAATGATGCACAGACTCTTCAGTTGGCGGGTGGCTTCAAATGTATCGACGGATGCTTCACCAATAACAACATCAGGTATGTCAGTAGCTTTGAGGAAATATGCTAAAGAATAAAAATTGAAATTAAAATAGAGAAACAATGAATAAAGAAAATGGGAAGAAGAAAAGTGGAGAAAACAAAAAAAGCAGAAAAACATATACGTGAACGATGATAATAGGGGGCCCAAATTAAATAAACACCGTAAGGGGTCCGGAGAAAGGAGTGAAAGATGTGAATAAAAATTGTGAAGAAATAGCTACACAAAAGTACGAAAACTAAGTAAAATGGTGAGCAGACAATATAGAAAAAAAGAGTGAAAAAGAGTAAAAAACAAGGCTGAAATATCAGCCTGTAGGGGTGATTATTGTGCAACCGGCCAGTGGTGACGAAATGGAAAAGTGGACAATTAAAGATATTAGTATATTGCATATCTAGAACAGAAAGCCAAAAACCAAAAATAAGAGGGACATACCGTTGGTACAGTTTGCAGGTCTATGTTCTGTAATAGCCAGTGAAGAGAAGTTCTTCATTCAGTCCATTGGGTGCAGTAGTATTCAATATGTAAATCCACCTAGATTCCTGGCGCAATAAAAGAGGAACAATGTCCCCACCCCTATTGTTGAGTGTAACTTTTTCTAGGCCAATAATCTGGAGCCCTTGTGGGTTGCCCCCATGGAACTGTAAGAAATGAAGTGCGACCAAGGTAAGTTTTTTGCCCTTTTGTTGGTCAGAGGGGGCCATCCGAATTGTTGAAAGATGCTGCTGGCACCTCTTCCGAAGCTCCTGTGTGGTCTGTCCCACGTACAGTTTGCGACAGGGGCATACCAAGACGTAAATCACTCCTCGAGTTTTACAGTTGATATAGCTCCTGATTTTATATTTTTTCTTCAGTGCCTGATCCTCCAGGAACTCGGAGCGTAAAATAAAAGGGCAAACGGAACATCCCCCACAGGGGAAACAATCTTGTAATCGTATCCCATGTCCAAGCAGAGTAGAAGGGCGTTGAAAGTGGCTTTTGGTCAGAGCATCCTTTAGATTCTTTGAGCGCCTCGCTGTAATATGTGGCTTCTCAGTGAGGAATGGAGTAAGTCTGCTGTCGCTCTTCAGGATGCTCCAGTTTTTTCCCAGGATGTCATAAATTTCCGACCACTGGTTGTTATAGGTCGTAATAAGCCTTGGCCTAGAGTCATGTTGTTTGAAATCCTCCTCGCTGCTGCAATTCCGTTTAACCCGAAAAAATTGTCCAGCGGGTATGCCGTTCTTAAGGTGGGCCGGATGGAAACTAGAAAAATGTAAGAGGCTATTAGAAGCCGTTGCTTTGCGATATAGAGATGTAGTCAGTTTAGGATGTACGTACCTAATTTTAGTGTCCAGGAAATCCACTGAGACATCCGAGATATGTGCAGTAAGTTTTATGTTCCATGGGTTGGTATTGAGTTGGTTGATGAAATTCTGGCAGTCTTCATGGTTACCTGTCCACAAGAGGAGAATGTCATCGATGTAACGATACCACCCCGCTACCCAGGTCTTAAAGGCGTCGAGGTGGTAGACAACATTCTCCTCCCACCACCCCATGAATAAATTTGCATAGGAGGGGGCACACTTGGCCCCCATGGCCGTACCTGAAACCTGCCTGTAATAGACACGGTCAAAAAGAAAGTAGTTTTGATGTAAAACTAGGTACAGCAGGTCCAGCAGGAAGGAGTCATGCCTCCTATCCATAGACCACTGTTTGTCCAGAAAATAAGTGATGGCAGCAATGCCTACCTGATGTCCAATAATCGTGTACAATGCTTCCACGTCAAGAGTGACCAACAGGATAGGAGTTGTGGTTGTAAATTCTTCAATTCTCTGGATAAGGTGTGTGGTATCGCGGACATAGGAGGATAACTCGGTAACTAGGGGCTGAAGAAAAAAGTCCAGATAAGTACAAAGTTTTTCATTCAACCCCCCAATCCCCGAGACAATCGGACGCCCTGGAGGCTTCACTATAGATTTGTGTACCTTCGGTAACATATAGAAGGTCGGTGTTGTAGGTTTATCTGTTGTGAGAAATTGTGCTTCACTTTTATTCAGGATACCCACTCTAAGAGCTGCTGCCAATAATCGATCAATCTTTCCTTTGAAGATAGAGGTAGGATCTGAGGGTAGAACGACATAGAATTGAGTGTTGCCCAACTGTCTCTTTGCCTCCTCTAGGTATAAATCCAGGGGCCAGATGACAATGTTCCCCCCTTTGTCTGCTTCCTTAATCAGGAAGGACTGATTCCGGTTAAGGTTATTAAGGGCAGTGCGTTCTAGTTTGGATAGATTTTCCATCTTGTTGTTGTCTGATTTAAGTGCCCTAATGTCTTGTAGAGTAGTCTCATAAAAGATCTGTAAGGCAGGGAACATCCTAAAACTAGGTGTGTTATGGGATGGTGTACGAAGAGTAAACTTTCTCCTACCTTGTTCGGCCGGGGTCTCCTCAAGTAGGTCCAGAAGATCTCTGAGGACCTGTCTGTCTTCAAGTGGAAAGGAATCCAAAAGAGATGGTTGATGATATAACAACTTGAAGGCTAGTTGCCTACAGAACAAATACAAATCTTTTGTTAGAACGAACTTGTCCAAACGATTCATGGGTGAAAATGATAAACCCCTCTTAAGTACAGAAAGTTCAGTAGCATTGAGGTGGTATGTGGACAGATTTATAATCTGAAGGTCACAAGTATTACCTCCATTTGTGGGTTTCCTGCTCCGAGTCGGTTTGTCTCGTTTGTAATTAGGCGACCAATCACGGTGTCTCGGGCCGCGTTTTTTGTTGTTCTGCTGTCTAGCCGTAGAATCCTCTTGGGATGAATCAGACTCACTCAGGTCCGTAGATTGTGAATCACACATCTCGGGATCAGTCACTGGTTTACTTCGTGTGGTTTTGGAATAAAAGCGTCGACCATTGCCACGATGGGTCCAATGGTAGGCTTTATTTTTCTTGTAATCCCTCTTATCCCGCTGTAGTTTGTGTTGTTTATTTTGAATGATATTTTTCTCGTATTTCTCAATAGTTTCCTGAAGTTGCTTGCGAAACGGCTCTACCAGTGTCGTCGCATCATATCCCGTTAAACGGGATTCCAGTTTCTTTATCTCCTCTCGCTGGCAGTTTAGTAGCTCCCTGTCATGGTTAAGCAGCATGTTGACCAAAATCAATGAACACTGAGCAAGGCCTTTTTCCCAGTTGGTTTTTTCTTCGTGATCTACTTCCCAAGAGGGAAAAATCTGTACCCGCAAACCTCTAGGGAAGATTTTTAATTTAAGATATTCTTCCAGAGTCCGGATATTCCACCAGAGTCTGGTAATAGCTTTATGCTGTGTGGTAAGGTCATTAGATATTTTGTTGAAGTCCTGGTTGGTGGTGGATTCAGCTGTTTCGTGGAAGATACTCACAAATTGATTGTTCCAGGCATTCTCTCGGGCCTGTAAGTCCATAATGTCCGGCCAGAAACCAAAAAAATGGGGGGTTGGGTTCTAAAAAATATATATTTAGTTTATAAACGTGATCAAAAAGATATAAACAGTGAATAATAATTAACTACCCCAGAAAAGATAGGGAATAAACCCTAAACCAGAAGTGAATTATGTACTTGAGAAGTCACACATCCAAAAAGTAGCAATGCAAAACCAAAGAAAAAAGGAGATGTGTATAAATGACGCAAAATAAACTTTATTGTTATATACATTAAAACATACTTAAAAACCCAAAGGAATGGGTACATATCACATGATTTCCCCAGAAGAACCACAAGTATAGATGGTAAAACCACCATATAGAACAACAATGAAGGTAAGTAGAAATGAAAAATTACACAACAAATATAAATGTAGATATAGGACCACGGAAATAGATTAATAAATTATTGTGTTGTAACCTCAAATGAAGTCAGTAAGAGGCCAGGTCCAAAGTGTGCAAATCACAAGGAGGTAAAATACAGTGCTACATTACCAGGTAAAGAGGTTCAATCTGGGAGAAGAAAAGACGCCCCACGCGTATCGCCCGACTCGGCGGGCTTCGTCAGGGGATAGCAACACAGTACATGAGATATGTTTAAATACCCTGGCCGCTCCGTCGCGGCGCAACCCACTTCCGCCCCACAATGATGTCATATCCGGTATTGTATCTCACGGAACGAAAAAACATGGCCGTGCGTTCCAAAAGGCCGGAAGTAAGTACGCAATATATAGAGCTAGCGTTCAGACATAACTGCGATTTAAAGAATTTTGTAGCACACAGTCGTGCAAGAAGGCGCCGTAGGGTTCCAGGGACTTCTGCGATTGAAGTGCCTGGGACTTCTGCAGGAGAAGTGCCTGGGACTTCTGCAGGAGAAGCTTCTGGGACATCTGCAGGAGAAGCTTCTGGGACTTCTGCAGGAGAAGCTTCTGGGACTTCTGCAGGAGAAGCTTCTGGGACTTCTGCAGGAGAAGCACCTGTTGTGAATTTTGCATTTAACCACATTGTAAGAAAACAGAAACTTGTTCAGAAAGTAATTAAACATTGTACCTTTGTACCTTTATGTGCATTTATACGTTTCTAAATTGTCACATTAAATTTGCCTGTAAAGTTAGAGTGCATTTTAGGTTCTTCCTGAAATTTCACCCTATTGTCAAATACCCCTAACTTTTTTTGAGTAACATACATTGATATAGGCCAGGCCATATTTTTTCGGAAATGTATATATCAACCCTAAATTTTTTGTTAAATTGTGCCATCTTTTGTCTATTAGGCAATCTATCTAGATGAAGGGAAAAAAGGGAAAATCCACAAAATGCTCACCACAACCACCGATAAATTCTTTGAGGGGTCTAGTTTCCGTAATAGTATCATTTATTGGGAGTTTCTATTGCACTGGCACCTCACGGGCCCTGCCAACATGACATGGCACTCCAAATCCAAACGTGTGAAAACGGAGCTGGAAAATCAAAATTTCACTCCTTCCGTTCTCATCCCTGCTGTGTGCCCAGTCTGTAAAGTATTGGCACATGTGTGGTATTGCCGTACTTGGGACAACACGCAGAATGATTTTTGGGGTGTTTGTCACAGTATATGAGGCACTAAAATTACATTTTTGAGATAACAATGCAATTTTTACTCTGCACCATTTACTTGGCATTCAATTTTGACCAGCGTGTTGGGGGTTAAAATGCTCACCACAACCACCGATAAATTTTTTGAGGGGTCTAGTTTCAGAAATGGTGACATTTTTGGGGGTACTTCTTTTGTACTTTTACTTCAGGGGCTCTTCATCTACACTGTGGCACCACAAAATATTTGCAGCCAAACTGGCCTTCCAAATTCCCAGTATCGCTAACTCTATTCTGGACATCGCTGTGCGGGGAAACAGCAGCTGACATCCGCATGTCTGGTATTGCCGTACTCGGAAGAAGCAGGGCAAGAAATTAGGAATATATATTTACCTAAAATTCCTTCTGAATGTATCCATTTTAGGGCTAAATTAGAAAGATTGAAATCAAAAATTGAAATTTCAAAATTTCCAATCCATTTTCATATGCTTCCGGAAAAATAATTAAAGGGTTAACAGACTTCTTAAATGCTGATTTGAATAGGTTGAGATGTTAGGTTCATAAAATGGTGTTACTTGTGGGAGTATATAGTACATAATCCTTTATAGGGCACTTCCAAACTGAATTGATCACCAAAAAGTTTGCATTTTTCAAATTTCAAGAAAATCTGAGAAGTTGCTACTAAAACTTCAAACCTTCTCACATCCATAAAAAAAATGGAAACGTAAAACAAATAATGGATATAAAAAGAATACCAATGGCAAAAGGTTTCTATCCAAAAAAATTTGTGGTATCACTTTTTGTCTAAAAAGTATAACATTTGAAACTTTGAAAATAGTCACTTTTTTCAAATGTTTCCTAAATTTTTGAATTTTTACCCCCCAAAAAAGTAACGGATCACCGAAATGACACTACTACCATAAACTACAATGTCTCACAAGAAAACAATCTCAAAATCACAGAGATATCTTAAAGCGTTGAAAAGTTATTACCACAGGAAGAGACACTGGTCAAATTTTTTTAAAAAAGTACCGAGCCTTAACGTGCAAACAGGCTGTGTCCTTAAGGGGTTAATGTCAGGGTTATGTCGAATCGCTGCCAGGAGGTGCTCCATCACCATGACGTAGAGGAGTGGGGAAAGGGGACATCCTCGGCTAGTGCCGTCGTGGATGGGAGAAGAGTCAGAGAGACTGGCCGAGTGGTTATGGTAGAGGGAGAGGATTTTGGCCGTAATCCTATTTTAGAAAGGGTCTGCCTGAGGGAGGGCCAGGAGATTCTGTCAAAAGCCTTTTTGGCATCTAAGGATAAAATCATTGCAGGTATCTGATGTGACTGGGCTTAATGCATCATGTCCAGGGTTTTTAAGGTGTTGTCTCGGCCCTCCCTGCCGGGCACAAATCCTACTTTGTCCCTGTTGATGAGGGTCGGCAGTAGTGGGTTGAGTCTGTTAGCCAAAAGCTTTGCAAAGATTTTTAGGTTTATGTTAAGAAGAGAAATGCGGCAGTAGTTGGAGCACAATTGTAATGAATTAGGAGGAAAATAACCATTTATTGTCATACATATTACTGTATGGCAGTATATGGTAGGATCAATCATTCAACCTAGGATTAAAGTACCTAAGTGGGTCTGAAAAATAGTAAAAGTAAAAATAAAAAAAAGTTAAAAAGAATTATAATAAAAAAGAACTAAAAATTCAAATCACCCCCCCTTTCTCTAGAACTGATATGAATATAAATAAATAGCAAAAATCTGAAAAAAACACATAAGGTATCACCACGTCCTAAAATTTTGTATCCCCGTGATCATACCCACTCAAAGAATAAAGTAGACATGTCATTTGGAGCGTACAGTGAAAGCCGTAAAATCCAAACATACATGAAAATGGCACAAATAATTTTTTTTACCATTTTAACTGCACTTGGAATTTTTTTCCTGCTTCCCAGTGCAAGGTATGGGATAATCAATACCATTACTATGAAGTGCAATTTGTTACGCAGAAATCAAGCCCCCACAGAGCTCTTTTTGTGTAAAAATAAAAAAGTTATAGATTTTTGAAGGTGGGTAGTGAAAAATGGAAATGAAAAAAACAAAAAGGGCCAGGTCGTTAAGGGGTTAATATTTTTACATGTCCACCCTGCTAGATAGCACCACTAAACAATTATCAGAAAAAAAACTGTTTTTTGAGGAAAAAGCAGCATTAACTAGATCCGTTGGGAAATATTATATTTGAGCTTGTCAAGGGATTTATTATAATTAGGCCTGCATAAGGGATTTTTGGTGTTGAAGTACGGAGACCTTATATATGCCTTGTAAATCATTGAAGTAACATTACAGGGAGTAGAAATTAGTATTTGTGGATTACAATGGGACATATCTCAGAATTGTATTTCAGAATTGTAAAAGTATAAATACCAGGAAAGCTAATTTCTGATTTCATGTGTCTTCGATCAACTTGCCACTGCTCTTCAAAAAGGTGTGAGAAAAATAATTATTTTAAATGTGTTTTGCCTATTCATTATAGATATATTTTCAAGGAAAATCTAATACAGCTGAAAAATCTGTGCAAGCAGATGCATCAATTACAGCTTCACAACAACATATCATGCAGTTCAAAAGTCGCTATTGATCTGTACAGGCATCCAACCCTCAGGTCACCGAGGTGCTTTGGTATGAGGGTCTACACCACGACTCCAATAGGTTTTTAGCAGGAATCAGGTGTGGAGAAAATGCAGGCTATTTCATTTGAGGTTCCCTAGTCTCCAGCAGTTGTCCTTTTGTGATGGGACCATATCGAGTTTGGAAAATGTGAGAGAAGATCTGTGAAGATCTGTGAAGATTAAATTTGGGCCCACCATGGGGGTTATTTATCATAAACTGTGTACCTAGCTAATGATGTAATGACCGCTCTTCTGGCAAGCCGGATATATTAGGAGGTTCCAACCTCTTGATGTATGCAGCCGGTGGCTGAGCATATCGCCAATTTGACGTCAGGGAGATCCTCCCCATCCACCTTGAACGGGGTGCAGGGAACAATGGGCAAAAATGGTTAGGAGTTGTGTGGCATTCATTATTCATAAGGGCTCCCCAGCTTCCTCGCACAATCGTGCACTCCCCTCCCCCGCTTTTTGACCAGTTGGCTTCATCTCGCCCTGGACAGGCCCAGGACCATACTCCAGAACATGAAGCTTGTTCACCGCTGACACTCCCGTTAGTTTGCAAGAATAATGTTACCATGGCACCCTCTGCATCTTTTGTAGCTGACCCTGGCTTTGGACAAGTTGGTGCCTCGATGGCATAATGCTGCTCACAAATTATTTTACCACTATTTTTTGGGTTAATAAATTTGAAAAGTAAAAGCTAACTACATATTAAAAAAAAAAAATAAACTTTAAATTCGGAAAAAAAAACAATAAAAAAAATGACCAACCACAAACACAAAAAAAGGCAACCAAAAAAAAGGCCATATTTTTTTTCAAATTGTTAGTCAATTAGTGGCAAAATTTATAAAATAAAAAAAATTTCTGATGTCCATCACTAAATTTTAAAAAAATCAGTATCTAAAAGTCTCAACATGTCATGTGAAAAAAAGAAACAAATTAAAAAATTGTATTATGATATGTTAGGTAGCTTTTTCAGAATATTGTAATTCAAGGAAGTACACATAAGCAGAACGTTCAAAAAATTGACCTGGGGACATTCAAGGACACCAAAAAGGAAAATAATTGGGGTGCTACTCAGCAAACACTTCCCAACCTGCAGTGCCCCATCTCAGAACTATGTGCCATTTTATAAAAAACCCATATGAGAAAAAATTGTATACCACTCTTTTCCCCCCCTCCTCCCTCCTTGTTTTCAACTCCTCCCTCAGCTCCCCACCCTGTTCCCCTCTGGACAGTCGTTTTTAATTCCCGCTGATATCACTCCCCGAGATAGGTTTTTGCATTTCTTAAAAGGAGAAAATCCAGTACACTTTTTGATCATACCGAATCTAGTTCCTGTTTCCATTTTTGATCTTGCCAAATCGTGATTCCTGTTTTCCATAGGAAAATAAGTATTAAAAGAGACGGGGACACACACAAAGGAAGGTAGCCAATGAGGAAGGAGGTGAGAAAACCTCTGAAACGGTTGCAGCAAGTGCATGGTCTCCATTGAATACACTTTTATTCATTTTTATTCCCCCATGAACAGCACTGGTGTTTCATAGAAATGGAAATCTATCTTTGAAAAAGAGGGAAAACCCACCGCGTGACTCCAAAGCAAACCAGGAGAGAGTGATTGAGTTGGAATTAACAGGGGGGGTATTCCAGGATCAGCATTAATTAATATACAAATGGGTACTCAAAATATAAGCATAATGTGTAAATAATTAGTTGTGAGTTAAAATTTTGCTCCCTTAGCAGAAAAAAAGGAAAAGCTGTTGACACAGACTGTAATGGGAGAAAGTCAAAAATGATACTGGCCCTTTAATCAGTCCGTTTATTAATTCCCCCCCCCCTTTTTTTTCCACGGGTCCGTTTACAGAGAAACAACAGGATTAGAAAGATGGGCCGCTGGTCACAGTCCACATCACATGTCCCCTGCACATGCCTGGGCAGGGGCATGTGTCACCACTACTGTTTGGCTGAGTTCGGTTTGGTTGCATGTGGCATTCCAGCCCCCCAGTATGGCCGGTTGTTGTGTTTGATTGGCTGGGTTGGCAGTTACACATCATTAACTATGGTACAACAGAGGCAAGAAAGTTGTTTTACATCAGCACTGGGGGGCAGAGCATTAAAGATGGAGGAGAAGTTACTGAGAACTGAGGACATGGGAAACTTGTAGGTTCCAGTGGCGGGCCACTTCTTAGTGATAAACTCCCACCTACTTAGAGAGGCAATACATTTCTAAATCATTTATAAAATCAAAACTATTAAAGCTCCAGTGTGTGACTAATGACATGAGTAATTGTTGTACTCATTTATTTTATATCCATTCCTAGGTTTTTGTGTCAGACGTTCATATTCCCGGGGGAATACCCCTTTACTCTCCAACAGAAACCGCATGCATTGTCGTAAGAAGACAAACGGAGGCTACGGTGAACATTTCAATTGGGCTTCCACGATGCGAAGTCAATAGTAGGACAACACGCCGAAGGATAATACACATTTTATACAAAAGTGATTAGCGGGATCGTATGTAATGTTACCACATCTCATCGTCATTTTTCCATTGTTTGCAACTTAAAGAAGAACATAGTTGCTGACATAAGATATGAGGAATGTACACTGGACCTCGTGGTGTTTGTTGGATGAACTAACTACATACAACAAACCATATTGCACCATATCTCAAAAAACAACGTTATTGGGGGGTATATTTATCATACGCTGGAGCTCATGCGGCCAGCAGCCATATGGATCGCACCCGCCCGCTGCAACTTCGACAACCCGATACATCAAGAAGCTTTCTGCCTCTGATGTCCAGGCTGCCAGCAGCGCAGAGGTTTAAACATATGCCAGGCCAGGGGGGCCTGGCGTTAGATAATACCATGGCAGCCCGGCGACTTTTCACGTATGAAAAGTCGGCCGGCAGCAGACGGCTAGGCACGTCATTTCGCTCCAGGGAAGTGCGGCAGGCGCGGGGACAGTAAACACCCGCCGCCGGCCCCACTACCGTCGGCCGCGTGCCCCGCTTCCGCAGGCCGCGCCCCCCCCCTTTCCGCCCTTCACGGCCACACTGGCTGTTGAAGGTGGAGGATTATTATTGGACATTGGGGGAAAAATAATCGCAAAAGCTAAGCAATAAGCTAGCATTGCAAATTATTTTCGAGGGGCCTCTGCGCAAAAACTGGCGGTGCACAGAGGTCCTGATAAATATGGTCCCATTGTGTGAATATTCATTCTGTTCCCACCAAACAGGGCTAAACTCTACTGGGGAGTGACTACACAGGACATGCTTTACAAAACAAGGTTGCAATTTTATTTGTGGGGGAAAGTGCTAGATTGCACACTACAACATTTTTCAAAAAAAAGTCAAAAAACAAGTACAAAAAAAAGTGTGACGGACACTGCTTACGCAGGGAACGTGTACTACAAGTTGTTGAATATATTATCCCAGATTGGCAAATTATTGAAAAACATTATCAGTGCAATAAGTGGGAGAATGTTGTTTATTTTATGCTGATGTGACTTTTTAAATGAGGTTGGAATGTGAACAGTTACTTACAACGAAAAATATGATCTCATAAGCAATATCTTATTACCCACATATTCCTGTTTTTAATTGTGAATTGGGTATAATTATAATTAACTTTATCATCTGTATGTAGCTACATATACTGGTCTTGTTTATGTTTTTTATGATTGATTAAGATTAAAGTTTTAGGAACCATTATCTTTCCTCATATGTATATAGCTCCAAATATAGGAGGTTGCTGAAAATTGCTGGTGCCTTTGGATGGATTACTTTTTTGGAAATTTTATTCAGGAACCACCAATGGACCATTGGTCACGAAGGGGTTATTTTAATTAATTTATTTTTTTTAAACGGTCATGAAGCCCCGTAACTTGTGATGTAATATCTTAGCACATCTGTGGGATGTAGTTGGATGTATAGAATTGTGAGCCCTCGCGGGCAAGGTCTACCCTTCACTTGTTCTGATCTCTGTATTTTGTGTTAATTTGATGCTTCACTGTTTTTGGACTTAATGTATATGAACCCCTTATTGGAATGTACAAGCAACCGTTTGGGTGGAATTAATAGTGCTCTATAAATAAATAATGATTTAAAAAAAATAGGTTGGAGTTTCTCTCTATTAAAATTAACCCTTAAATGTGAGAAAATATAAGGTGTTTTTTCCTTTTAAACGCTTTCAATGTCATAAAGAACGCCAACTTTACATCATTTGTTCTTAATGTGTAAATTGAAATAAGGGGTTAAAAAAGTGGGGATGACACTCGATATATAAGGGCCAAAAAAAAAAACTCTCATATTTGCTTCCATTAGGCCCAAAACATAGAAGATGGTGGGCTTGTATGACTGAAGAAGAGACAGCTACATGAAGGGGGAAAGAGCAGTTGGAAAGGAAGGCTTTTATATTTCCCTTCTGGCAGTCTTGTCTGATTCTTTTAACACTGTAATTATGATGTTAGTTTATAAAATCCGATTATTAATAATAAACAGGGTAAACAAATCATAAGATGCTGCTAGGGAATGTCTAAAGGTTACTGATGTAGGATCGAACTGCTAAATTCTGTAGTGGCCGACATCGCCAGGGAGAAATGGGTCAATCTGGTTGGACCACAGAATTGTAAAGATGCTGTCAAGATGGGGGTGACAAATCGGTGACCAAACAACAAACCCATGGAAAGGATTGCGGAGCTTGAGCGCCTTGACTCATTGATAACCATATATCGCAACGGGATTTGTGATAGCAAATGTCTATCAAAAACCATTACAGTGAGAAAGGAGACCACACTACGATAACCAGTCGTATCAGCACAATATAACTGTAGAGGCAGGCGCAAAACTGATCTGTTTCCACCTGCAATAAGAATATCTAAGAGTTTAGGGACAAATGATTAGAAAACATATAAATTTCCAAAAATGGCAAATCTGCTTATAAAAATAATACATCGGAGCGTGTTTTGGTTGAAGAGTAACATTCAAACTGAATAAGGAGAAAAAGATAATAATGTTCCCAGTTATGACATGTGATTATAAATGACCCAAACAGACCACAAAAAGCAAAAAAATTGTGAAACTGAGGATAATTCATATCAAATGCAAAGTAGTAAAAATAAATTCGGTGACAAGGGTGCTTTCATGTCCTTCCATTTCTATCAGAATGATGAAAAAGATTGTTTATTTATGGTTTGTTTTTTCTGAGAACCAGGGCTGGTGATTTTGTTTTTTTTAAAATACATTAAAAAAAAAAAAGGACAAGACAAATTTGAATATAGATTGTCATATTTTTTGTCTTAAAAAATACTTAAAAAAAATTACAGTAGTAAAAATTTTAGTCACACAGTGAATAATTGTTAGAAAAAACTTCAATGGAAAATCAAAAAAGATGCTTTTTCTCACAAATTGTCAAAAGTTTCAAACAACTTATATAAAATTGTCCATTTAAAAGTTATTAGGGCGCAAAGCCAATGGAATGTTTTTTTTAAGTGTTTGTTATTTATTATATAGAGCAGACATCCAAAAAACTAGTGTTTAATAAAAAAATGCATTTAAAAAAATATATAAAGTGTTGCATGGTACCCAACAAAAACCAGCGGGGACAACAAAAAAAAAATCACCCATTTTTTTAAAATAAGACAATTCTAAAAATTTGAATATCGATTTTCTTATATTTTGTCCTTAAAAATACATAAAAAAAAAACTCCCATAGTAAAATTTGAGTCCCCACACAGTGAATAATTTAGAAAAACAACATCAATGGGAAAATTCAAAATGATGCTTTCTTCTCACAAATTGTCAAAAGTCCAAAAAACTTTTATACAATTGCCCCTTACAGTATCATAGACAAGGAATATATATATATATATATAGATATATATATCTATATATAATATATATATATATATTTTTTTTTTTTTTTTATGGGAATTATTATAGGAAACAAGACACCAAAACCCTACGTTGAATTTAAAAATGCATATAAATGTTGCACATGGTACCAAATAAAACCATCTGGTTACACAAAAAAATCACCCTTTTAAAAATAATAAAAATTTTTTATTTGAATATCGATCTTTCTTTTATTCTTGTATTATTAAAAATACCTAAAATTCAAAGTAAATTGAGGTCAACATAGTAAACAAACCGTTAGAAAAACCAAAAACATCAATGAAAAATCAAAAAGGTGCTTCTTCTCAAAAAAAACAAATTGTCCAAAAACTTACAAGTTATCATAGGCAAGCAATGGGAATGTTTTTTATACGGTTGCAAGTATATTGCATTATATAGAAAACAAAAACTTATAGAAAACATCATGGGAATTAAAAAGGTGCTTCCTATCTCAAAAAAAATCAAATGTTCCAAAGCTTTTATAAAATGCTTATAAACTGCTTAAAATGCATTATATAGAAACAAAGACTTCAAAACCCTAGCGGTCTCTAATAAAAATTAATTAAAATTAATGATTTTCTAAACAAATCCTGTTCTGGGATTTTATGTTACAAAATCAGCTATATGACTTGGAAAAACATATCAGGTCTCTGCATGGAAAAATGTGTACCGCCTTTTGTGGATTTTTCCCTTTTTCCTCATCTAGATTAGGATGGCCTCTAATAATAGGACAAAAGATGGGGCACCAATTTACACAAAAAATTTAATTAGGGTTTGATAGTATACATTTCGAAAAAATATGGCCTGGCCTAATCAATGTATGTTACTCAAAAAAAAAGGTAGGGGTATTTGACCAAATAGGGTTGTGAAAATTTCAGGAAGAACTGAAAATGCACTATAACTTTTACAGGGCAAATTTAATGTGGACAATTTTTCGAAAAACGTATATAAATGCAACATAAAGGTTTACAAAGGTTACAATACATTGTTTAATTACTTTCTGGAAACAAGTTTTCTGTTTTTCATACCAATGTTGGTTAAATGGCAAAAAATTCAAACAGTGTTTGTGCTTTAAATATTATTTTTAAAACAGTCCTCCTCATCATGCTGTTCAAATTTCGACAAGCCCCTAATAACAAACAGGATGTTTTCCGAAAGTGGACCAGGAAACTTAGAGTGTAATCAAACAACATTCTAAAAATGCATTCCAAAGATCTTGAAGGTTTCACGGAGGGAACAGAAGGAGAAATTTAGAAAATCTTATACCTGTTGTGAATTTTGCATTTAACCACATTGTAAGAAAACAGAAACTTGTTCAGAAAGTAATTAAACATTGTACCTTTGTACCTTTATGTGCATTTATACGTTTCTAAATTGTCACATTAAATTTGCCTGTAAAGTTAGAGTGCATTTTAGGTTCTTCCTGAAATTTCACCCTATTGTCAAATACCCCTAACTTTTTTTGAGTAACATACATTGATATAGGCCAGGCCATATTTTTTCGGAAATGTATATATCAACCCTAAATTTTTTGTTAAATTGTGCCATCTTTTGTCTATTAGGCAATCTATCTAGATGAAGGGAAAAAAGGGAAAATCCACAAAATGCTCACCACAACCACCGATAAATTCTTTGAGGGGTCTAGTTTCCGTAATAGTATCATTTATTGGGAGTTTCTATTGCACTGGCACCTCACGGGCCCTGCCAACATGACATGGCACTCCAAATCCAAACGTGTGAAAACGGAGCTGGAAAATCAAAATTTCACTCCTTCCGTTCTCATCCCTGCTGTGTGCCCAGTCTGTAAAGTATTGGCACATGTGTGGTATTGCCGTACTTGGGACAACACGCAGAATGATTTTTGGGGTGTTTGTCACAGTATATGAGGCACTAAAATTACATTTTTGAGATAACAATGCAATTTTTACTCTGCACCATTTACTTGGCATTCAATTTTGACCAGCGTGTTGGGGGTTAAAATGCTCACCACAACCACCGATAAATTTTTTGAGGGGTCTAGTTTCAGAAATGGTGACATTTTTGGGGGTACTTCTTTTGTACTTTTACTTCAGGGGCTCTTCATCTACACTGTGGCACCACAAAATATTTGCAGCCAAACTGGCCTTCCAAATTCCCAGTATCGCTAACTCTATTCTGGACATCGCTGTGCGGGGAAACAGCAGCTGACATCCGCATGTCTGGTATTGCCGTACTCGGAAGAAGCAGGGCAAGAAATTAGGAATATATATTTACCTAAAATTCCTTCTGAATGTATCCATTTTAGGGCTAAATTAGAAAGATTGAAATCAAAAATTGAAATTTCAAAATTTCCAATCCATTTTCATATGCTTCCGGAAAAATAATTAAAGGGTTAACAGACTTCTTAAATGCTGATTTGAATAGGTTGAGATGTTAGGTTCATAAAATGGTGTTACTTGTGGGAGTATATAGTACATAATCCTTTATAGGGCACTTCCAAACTGAATTGATCACCAAAAAGTTTGCATTTTTCAAATTTCAAGAAAATCTGAGAAGTTGCTACTAAAACTTCAAACCTTCTCACATCCATAAAAAAAATGGAAACGTAAAACAAATAATGGATATAAAAAGAATACCAATGGCAAAAGGTTTCTATCCAAAAAAATTTGTGGTATCACTTTTTGTCTAAAAAGTATAACATTTGAAACTTTGAAAATAGTCACTTTTTTCAAATGTTTCCTAAATTTTTGAATTTTTACCCCCCAAAAAAGTAACGGATCACCGAAATGACACTACTACCATAAACTACAATGTCTCACAAGAAAACAATCTCAAAATCACAGAGATATCTTAAAGCGTTGAAAAGTTATTACCACAGGAAGAGACACTGGTCAAATTTTTTTAAAAAAGTACCGAGCCTTAACGTGCAAACAGGCTGTGTCCTTAAGGGGTTAATGTCAGGGTTATGTCGAATCGCTGCCAGGAGGTGCTCCATCACCATGACGTAGAGGAGTGGGGAAAGGGGACATCCTCGGCTAGTGCCGTCGTGGATGGGAGAAGAGTCAGAGAGACTGGCCGAGTGGTTATGGTAGAGGGAGAGGATTTTGGCCGTAATCCTATTTTAGAAAGGGTCTGCCTGAGGGAGGGCCAGGAGATTCTGTCAAAAGCCTTTTTGGCATCTAAGGATAAAATCATTGCAGGTATCTGATGTGACTGGGCTTAATGCATCATGTCCAGGGTTTTTAAGGTGTTGTCTCGGCCCTCCCTGCCGGGCACAAATCCTACTTTGTCCCTGTTGATGAGGGTCGGCAGTAGTGGGTTGAGTCTGTTAGCCAAAAGCTTTGCAAAGATTTTTAGGTTTATGTTAAGAAGAGAAATGCGGCAGTAGTTGGAGCACAATTGTAATGAATTAGGAGGAAAATAACCATTTATTGTCATACATATTACTGTATGGCAGTATATGGTAGGATCAATCATTCAACCTAGGATTAAAGTACCTAAGTGGGTCTGAAAAATAGTAAAAGTAAAAATAAAAAAAAGTTAAAAAGAATTATAATAAAAAAGAACTAAAAATTCAAATCACCCCCCCTTTCTCTAGAACTGATATGAATATAAATAAATAGCAAAAATCTGAAAAAAACACATAAGGTATCACCACGTCCTAAAATTTTGTATCCCCGTGATCATACCCACTCAAAGAATAAAGTAGACATGTCATTTGGAGCGTACAGTGAAAGCCGTAAAATCCAAACATACATGAAAATGGCACAAATAATTTTTTTTACCATTTTAACTGCACTTGGAATTTTTTTCCTGCTTCCCAGTGCAAGGTATGGGATAATCAATACCATTACTATGAAGTGCAATTTGTTACGCAGAAATCAAGCCCCCACAGAGCTCTTTTTGTGTAAAAATAAAAAAGTTATAGATTTTTGAAGGTGGGTAGTGAAAAATGGAAATGAAAAAAACAAAAAGGGCCAGGTCGTTAAGGGGTTAATATTTTTACATGTCCACCCTGCTAGATAGCACCACTAAACAATTATCAGAAAAAAAACTGTTTTTTGAGGAAAAAGCAGCATTAACTAGATCCGTTGGGAAATATTATATTTGAGCTTGTCAAGGGATTTATTATAATTAGGCCTGCATAAGGGATTTTTGGTGTTGAAGTACGGAGACCTTATATATGCCTTGTAAATCATTGAAGTAACATTACAGGGAGTAGAAATTAGTATTTGTGGATTACAATGGGACATATCTCAGAATTGTATTTCAGAATTGTAAAAGTATAAATACCAGGAAAGCTAATTTCTGATTTCATGTGTCTTCGATCAACTTGCCACTGCTCTTCAAAAAGGTGTGAGAAAAATAATTATTTTAAATGTGTTTTGCCTATTCATTATAGATATATTTTCAAGGAAAATCTAATACAGCTGAAAAATCTGTGCAAGCAGATGCATCAATTACAGCTTCACAACAACATATCATGCAGTTCAAAAGTCGCTATTGATCTGTACAGGCATCCAACCCTCAGGTCACCGAGGTGCTTTGGTATGAGGGTCTACACCACGACTCCAATAGGTTTTTAGCAGGAATCAGGTGTGGAGAAAATGCAGGCTATTTCATTTGAGGTTCCCTAGTCTCCAGCAGTTGTCCTTTTGTGATGGGACCATATCGAGTTTGGAAAATGTGAGAGAAGATCTGTGAAGATCTGTGAAGATTAAATTTGGGCCCACCATGGGGGTTATTTATCATAAACTGTGTACCTAGCTAATGATGTAATGACCGCTCTTCTGGCAAGCCGGATATATTAGGAGGTTCCAACCTCTTGATGTATGCAGCCGGTGGCTGAGCATATCGCCAATTTGACGTCAGGGAGATCCTTCCCCATCCACCTTGAACGGGGTGCAGGGAACAATGGGCAAAAATGGTTAGGAGTTGTGTGGCATTCATTATTCATAAG
>WNYA01001664.1:0-19345 GCA_019512145.1 Engystomops pustulosus | reverse complement strand
CATGACGTGGTACCCTTACACGTCATGCTGGGTGGAGTGCAGAGTCTCTTGGCTTGTGATTGGCTCTGTTTCTGGCCGCCAAAAAGCAAAACGGCAGGAGCTGCCATTTTCTCGAGCGGGCGTAGTATTCGTCCGAGCAACGAGCAGTTTCGAGTACGCTAATGCTTGAACGAGCATGTTCGCTCATCTCTACTCTTGATGTATCGGGTTGCGAATTTGCAGCGGCGGGGCGATCATATGCTGGCGCACAAGCGCCAGCGTATGATAAATATCCCCCACTACTTTGTTGTTGAGATATGGTGCAATATGTTGTTGTATGTAGTTAGTGCATCAAACACCACGAGGTCAGTGATACATTCTCATATCTTATGTCAGCAACATGTTTCTTTTAGTTGCAACAATGGAAAATGAAGATGAGATGTGGTAACGTTACATACGACCCCTGCTAAGCACTTTGTGTAAATGTGTATTTCCTTCGGCGTTGTCTCTACTTGACTGCGCATGCCTGGAAGCCAATTGAATAGTTACGGAGCTCCGTTTCTTACGACATGCGGTTTCTGTTGAGAGTAAAGGGGTATTCCGGGAATATGAACATCTGACACAAAAATCCATGATGATATAAATAAACGAATACAACAATACTCAATGTCATTAGTCACACAACGGAGCTTAAATAGTTTGATTTTATGATTTAGAAAATGTATTGCATCTCTAAAGTAGGTGGAGTTATCACTAAGATGGCCACCACCGGAAACTACAAGTTCCATGATCCTTAGTTCTCAGTAACTCCTCCTCCATCTTATGCTCTGCCCTCAGTGATGATGTAACAGACTTTCTTGCTCTGTTACCATAGTAATGATGTGTAACTGCCAACCCTGCACATCAACACAACACCGGCCATACTGGATGCACTGCAACCAACCGACTACAGCCAAACATAGTGGTGATCACATGACCTGCCCAGGCAGGTGCAGGACATGTGATGTGAAGTATTCGTCCGAGCAACGAGCAGTTTCGAGTATGCTAATGCTCGACCGAGCATCAAGCTCGGACGAGCATGTTCGCTCATTTCTACTAACCTTCCTTGTGTGTGGAAAACAGGAACTAGATTTGGTAAGATCAAAAAATGGAAAGCAGGAACTGGATTCGATATGATCAAAAAGTGTACTGGATTTCTCCATTTAGAATGCTCTCCATTGACACATTTCTCATATGTTTATATTGCACATAGTTCTGAGATGGTCATCTGCAGGTGGGAAGTGTTTGCTGAGTAGCCCCAACTATTTCTATTGGTGCCTGAATGTCCAGGTCAATTTTTGACGTTCTGCTATGTACTTCTATGAATTACAATATTTCTGAAAAAGCTTTACATATCATAACAATTTTTATTTTGTTTTTTTTTTCATGACATGTGAGACTTTAGCTTGATTTCTATTGATGACATATTTTTTTCTTTTATAAAATTTGCCAATAATTGACTACAAATTTGAAAAAATAAGCCTTTTTGTCATTTTTCCAATTAAAGTTTTTTTAAAAAAAATATGTAGTTACTTTTATCAAAATATCTAATAAATTTGTACAACATTATGCCATCACCCTTTCCCAGGTTCAGCTACAGATGCAGAGGGTGCATGTACTTCTGCAAACTAAAAGTGTCAGCTGCAGCTTCTTCTATATTCTGCCTTCAGCTGACAGGCTGGAGGGAGGCACATTTCAAACGCCTTTATCTTCTGAACCCTTGCACGTAGAAGCATAATTAGTGTCATATTAAACAGGAGAGTCTCCTCTTTAATATAATGTACAGATTGTGTTGGGATGATTATTAGAAGCAAAGATATCCATTCTTAAACTTACAATCGGGAATACAAAGTTGTACATAAAAATATTTATTTAGTACATATTTAAGGTGCATATCTCCGCCTCTGATAATCATCCATACACAATTCATGATGCATATTAACCCCTTAACGCTCTGCGCCAAAGCTCTACGACGCAGAGGTATAAGGGATGTATGAAGAGGGCTCACGGGCTGATTCCTCTTCATACAGGGGTGGGGGTTGTTGCATATTGCAGCAAACCCCCACCGCTAATAACCGCGGTCGGTGCTTGCACCGATCGCGGCTATTAACCCTTTCAACGCTGTCGGCAAAGTCGCCGCCGGCGTTTAAAAGACGGCGGAGCGCGGGCGTCGCCATCTTTATTACGATCGCCGCGCCCCCGAACGTCATCGGGGGACAGCGATCGGTTGCCATGGTAGCCTTGGGTCTTTGTTTGACCCGAGACTATCTGGCATCTGCAGATTCGTTACAATGAGCCATTTTTCGCAAAAATGACCCCTCACACATCTCCGTGTGCCAAAGTTTGAAAAAGTTATTAGCGTCAGAAGATGGCAAAAAATTTTTTTTCTTTTTTGTACACATTTGTTTATTTTTTGAAAATGTATTAAAACACAATAAAACCTATATAAATTTGATATCACCGCGATCGCACCAAACCAAAGAATAAAGCAGGCATGTTATTTGGAGCGAAGAGTGAAAGTCGTAAAAACTGAGCCCACAAGAACGGGACGCACGTGCGGTTTTTTTTCAATTTTTCCACATTTGGAATTTTTTTTCAGCTTCGCAGTACACGGCATGTTAAAATAAATAACATCCCGGGAAAGTAAAATTTGTTACGCACAAAATAAGCCCTCACACAGGTCTGTACACGTAAAAATGAAAAAGTTATGGATTTTTGAATTTGGGGAGCGAGAAATGAGCCGAAAAACCCTGCGTCCTTAAGGGGTTAAAGTAGACAATAAATAAATGACATAAATATTATGTTTCTATGTGCCAGGGTTCAGGAGATATGCCCGTTTGAAGTTGGTCACTGTCGAGACGTTTAAATAAGCTCTTTCTGCACGGTGCATGTGCAAAAAGAAGTACAGGAGGCCCCCTACTTAAGAACACCTGACTTACATACGACCCCTAGTTACAAGCGGACCTATGGTTTTTGGTAATTTGCCATACTTTACTGCTATGCTACAATAAACAATAAATTTTGACTGGGATTACAGTCCGACTTACAGACAAACTCAACTTAAGAACAAATCTGCAGAACCTATCTTGTCCATAACCCGGGGACTGCCTGGCAGTTGATGTTGATATTCTAACTGTCCTGTTTGTATCTATATGTGCCCTTTTGTGGCCGTTGAGATAGGATGATGGGGAAATGGGTAAATGGCATCATTTCCAGATTTTTTTAAGTTGTTGTGATATTGTGTTTTATTGGTTCAATGAGAAATCACATTCTTTCATTTTGAAATCAGTTAAAGGAGATCTACCATGAAAACCTATCATGGTAAACTAGGAACACTAACTCATAGATTGAGTGTGATAATATTCTTATATTTGTTATCCATGGCCTTCTACCGTCTGAAATCGGCTTTTATAATTATGCTAACAAGCCAAATGGGCTCTGGTTGACATTACCGGACCCTTTCTGTATTGTAGCTTCACAGGGTGATGCATCACACTCACTAGTGTGCATGGGTCCTTACACCCTGCCCTACTCCCTCAACACTGCCTGCTGCAATCTGACACAGTGGGAGGAAGGGCTCTTACATAGTGTACCAGCCTGTGAAGCTACTGCATGGAAAGACTCTGTTAATGCCCACCAGAGCCCTTTTACCTCCATGGATAACAAATATAAGACTATTGCCACAGGCACGGTGCCTGGATGTATAAGTAAGTGCCCCTGGTTTATCAGGATGGATTTTGATGCTAGATTTTCTCTAAGCATGACATCGGTACATGTTCCACCAGAAGGTAAGCCACGATATCCCTAGCAATCTCTGCAAGCTACATTTATTTAGTTCCATGTATTTCTGGAATATAATTCGGGCCTGCTGCCCACAACGACTTTGCAACTTTGGCCAAATAATTATTACACATCCAAAGATTGCCATGTTAGGCTACCTGCAAATAAACATTTGACGCCAAACCACAGATTTCTTTTCCATTTTTGTGGTCAGTGTGTCTTTAATATTTTTTTAATTTTTGAGCCATGTCCAAAAAAACTGTCTGCATGTCGTCCAATTTTGAGGATAATGCAAAAAATCAGAAAGCAGGTAATTGACTTCAGTAGCTTGGCACCAGTAATCATAGTGCCTATTGCCAGTAGTCAGTAGTCACATTGATGCCCCCAGTAGGCAGTAGCTACAATGCTTGCATCCAGTAGTCCCAGGGCCTGCTCCCAGTAGTCACAGCTCCTGCCACAAATAGTCAGTAGTCACATTGAGGCCCTGAACTTTATTCTTAAGCAGAATTATTTTTTGTTTATGCCCCATTTTTTCCTCTAGACACAGGGGATGGCTATGGGGGCTAGTCTGAGTGTCCAACCTTGCCAATTTCTTCCTTGGGTGGTGGTTGGAAGAATGGTATTTAGCAAAGATCTGCAAGACCACACCCACTCCATAATGACCTGGATAAGGTACATTGATGATGTGGTATTCACCTGGAACGGCGCAAGAGAAAAACTGGGGGAATTTATGTCTTGTTTTAATGACAATGACACCAATATGAAATTGACCATAAATTGTAGTAAGTCATTTGTTCCCATCCTGGATATTAAACTCATAAAAAAGAGGATGGTAGGGTGGTGAATGATAATAGCCTCCTACATGGGGAAATTTTATGGGGAGGAGCACTGCTGAGGACATTGTATTAACTCCTTAATGCCAAAGCCACTTTTCACCTTCCTGACACGGCCCATTGTTTCAAATATGCCCTGTGTCACTATAAGTGGTTATAACTTTGGAACGCTTTAACATGTCCAAGTGATTTTGAAATTGTTTTTTTCGTGACATTTTGTACTCCATGTTAGTTGAAAAATTTGGAAAAAGTCTCAATTTTTGAAATTGAAAATGTTCTACTTTTTCCATACATAGTTATAACATCAAAAAAACTTGATAACTAACATTAACCGAATGTCTGCTTTATGTATCCATGGCTTTTTATACATACTCTAATTTTTGTAAGATGTTATGGGGCTTTGAACTTTAGGTACGATTTCTCACATTTTCATAAAAAACACAAAATCATGCTTTTGCAGGACCTGCTTAGATTTCAAGTCACTTTAAGAGGCCCAAATAACAAATTCTCAGTGGATATAATACCAAAACGGTCCACAAAGCTTTGGCTAACACGGTACACATATACACTACTATTCCACAGATTCACAGCTCTCACAGCAAATAAGCCCAGTCACCTCTGGCGATTAAACCTTGTTTTCTACAGGTGAAGAAAGGGCCCCCATGTATTTGATTTAACCTGAGACAGCATTCAACCATATTTTTTGTATGGACCATTTATAGATTTATTTATTCTTCAAAAGAGACGCCTGGTGGGACATGATTAATTTGTATAAATATAATTCTTTTATTTTTTCCTCATAGCTGAGACCCTCCATACCCCTTATCATATTTGTGGCTTTTTGTTGTACCCTCTCCAGCTCTTGGGCCTCCTTATAATGGACTGGTGCCCAAAACTGGACAACATGTTTGACGTGAGGCCAAACCAATCACTTGTACAGTGGTTATATTATGTCTCTATACTGAGTATCCATATCCCTTTTGATACATGACAATATATTGCTGGCTTTAGAGGCAACTTATTGATTTTGCATGTGGTTAAATAATATGTGATCTACTGCCACACCGGGCCTTCTAAACAAGGACCTCCTCTAGATTTACTTAGCCAAGGGCACATGCTATATGTGGATAATTTGCCCCCAGGTGTATAACCTTACATTTATCCACATTGAACCTCATTTGCTAAGTGGGTGTCCAAACACTCAGTTTGTCCAAGTCACCCTGCAGCCTATGAACATGCTCCATAGACTGTGTTACACTACATAGCTTGTACTACTCCCATCCTTCATAAACTGTTTTACGCTAAAGAGCTTGTACTACTCCCATCAAGTAGTAAGCCCTCTAAAATATTAGGAATTATCGAAACAAATTGCTTTTAAATATATGAAATATATGAAATTCTTAAAATCTTTATTGCAGATGTAAATTGCAAAATAACTCTATATCATTTTGGTAAGTGTTAAAGTTGGAAAGAAAAATTTTTTCTTGAAAATAATGCACTTCAACTAATTTAGTTATTTACCAATATCCATTTGAGTGAATATAGCCAAACTGCAATACAGAAGACTTTTTGACAGTTTTCTCAAGTAGAAGTTACATAAATCTTGCCTTCCCAACCATTTTGTGTTGTTTTCTGTCTCCTGCTGTATTTACTATTGTCTCTATTGGAAAACCGATGTAGACTATAACAGAAGTGTTCCGACACCTCAAGGATTGTTTCAGAATCTACGAAAACACCAGTCTAAATAAAACTATCTACACCGTTTCTAAATGAACATGTCCAATCTAATAAGAATGCTTCACCAAGAAAACTAAAAATACTCTGACCACAGAGTGGTTATCATGTAGCACTACAGCTGAATGAATTTTTGTAATAAGCACAAATAACAAAAATTTCACAAAAGCTCAAACCTTAACCTATTATGTAAAAGAAAAAACATTCGATAGGGGGGGGGGGGGCGGCGCAGGGGAACACAGGTGAGAAAGTCCAAAAACACCTAAAGATTCAACAGAAAAAAAAGAAGTATATTGTTCACCGCATCAACGTCCTTGCCCACTCTTTATTAGCGCACATCAAGCGCCAAGAGTGAAGTTAGATTAGACAGTACCTTTCTTGATGGAAAAAGGTGTGCTCGTATTCCACGCTCTCACTCAGCTTTCCTCCGGTCTTGCTGGACGAAAACTCCGGATCGCTGTTTGTTACCGGTGCGTGGGTAAAATCCTCCGACCAGGAACTGCTGCCACCGTGTGGTGTGTTCCACAAATTTCGCAGTCACTCCGGTTCACTCGTCAAAAGGAAGAGAAGATAATACGCGATAGTGCAGACAACTTTTGGGGTAATTAAGTTGAAACATTTATTCAATATACTCACAGACAAAAGTTAAAATAATTGACTACAAATGTGAAAAAATAATCCTTTTTGTCATTTTGCCAATTAAAGTTTTTTTTTTTAGATATGCAGTTACTTTTACCAAAATATATAATAAATATATACAACATAGGGGGGTTATTTACTAAGGGCCCAATTCGCGTTTTCCCGACGTGTTACCCAAATATTTCCGATTTGCACCGATTTTCCCTGTATTGCCCCGGGTTTTTGGTGCACGCGATCGGATTTTGGCGCATCGGCGCTGGCATGCAGGCGAGGGAAATCGGGGGGCGTGGCCGAACGAAAACCCGACGGATTCGGAAAAACTGCCGCATTTAAAAAAACGAAAGTGTCGCGGCGCTTGCACTTACCTTCATCCGGGATAGGCCGGTGTACTTGAGTGCATTCCGATGCTCTTCAGCGCAGCAGTGCCACCTGGTGGACGGCGGAGGAACTACCTTAATGAATCCTGACCGGACCCGAATCCACCGCAGAGAACGCGCCGCTGGATCGCGAACGGACCGGGTAAGTAAATCTGCCCCATTATGTTATCACCCTTCCCCAGGTTCAGCTACAGATGCAGAGGGGTCTTCTATATTCTATATTCAGCTGCCTTTTCAAATGCCATTTCAAATGCCTACATCTTCTGAACCCTTGCACGTAGAAGCATAATTAGTGCCATATTAAACAGGAGAGTCTCCTCTTTAATAAAATATATGGATTGTGTATGGAGTCTCCTAAACTTACAATCGGGAATGCAAAGTTGTACATAAAAATATTTTTATTTAAGGGTGCATATCTCCACCTCTGTTAATCATTCATACACAATTCATGATGCATATTAGAGATTCTTCTGTTTAAAATGACATAAATATTATGTTTCAACGTGCCAGAGTTCAGGAGATATGCCCGTTTCAAGTTGGTCACTGTTATATAAATTATATAAGTTCTTTCTGCCCGGGGCATGTGCAAAAAGAAGTACAGGCGGTCCCCTACTTAAGAACACCTGACTTACATACAAACCCTAGTTGCAAACGGACCTCTGGATTTTGGTAATTTGCTGTACTTAAGTCCTATGCTACAATAGACAGTTATCAAAGGTGTCTGTAATTAATATTTAGTGTTAATCCTGGTTCTCATGAAAACCCAACATTTTTAAAATCCAATTGTCACAGAGACCAAAAAAAATTTGACTGGTTTTACAATAATAAAGTATACGATTCCGACTTACATACAAACTCAACTTAAGAACAAACCTGCAGAAACTATCTTTTCCGGAACCCGGACTCACTAGTGTGCATGGGTCCTTACACCCTGCCCTACTTTCTCAACACTGCCTGCTGCAATCTGACACAGTGGGAGGAAGTGCTCTTACATAGTGTACCAGCCTGTGAAGCTACTGCACTGAAAGACTCTGGTAATGCCGACCAGAGCCTTTTTACATCAGTAGATTAATTACAAAAGTTGATTTTAGAAGGATAAGAGGCCATGATTAACAAATATAAGAAGATTACCACAGTCACGGTGCCTGGATGTATAAGTAAGTGCCCCTGGTTTATTATGATGGATTTTGATGCTAGATTTTCTCTAAGCATGACATCTGTACATGTCCCACCAGAATGTAAGACAAGATATCCCTAGCAATCCCTGCATACTACATTTATTTAGTTCCATGTATTTCTGGAATATAATTCGGGCCTACTGCCCACAACTACTTTGCAATTTTGGCCAAATAATTATTACACATCCAAAGATTGCCATGTTAGGCTACCTGCAAACAAACATTGACTCCAAACCACAGATCTCTTTTCCATTTTTGTGGTCATTGTGTCTTCAATATTTTTTTAGTTTGAGCCATGTCCAAAAATCTATCATGTCATCCCATTTTGAGGATAATGCAAAAAATCAGAAAGCAGGTAAATGATGTCAGTAGCTTGCTGCCAGTAATCATAGTGCCTATTGCCAGCAGCTAGCAGTCACAGTGATGCTCCCAGTAGGCAGTAGCTACAGTGCTTGCCTCCAGTAGTTCCAGTGCCTGCTCCCAGTAGTCCCAGCTCCTGCCACAAATAGCCAGTAGTCACAGTGAAGCCCTGAACTTTATTCTTAAGTACAATTATTTTTTGTTTGATGCCCCATTTTTTTCCTCCAGACCTAGGTAATGGCTATGGGGTAGACTGAGTGTCCAACCTTGCCAATTTGTTCCTTGGGTGGTGGGAGGAAGAAATTTGGAAAAAGTCGCAATTTTTGAAATTGAAAATGTTCTACTTTTTCAATACATAGTCATAACTTCAAAAACACTTGATAACTAACATTAAACGAATGTCTTCTTTATGCATCCATGGTTTTTTATACATACTCTAATTTTTGTAAGATGTTATGGGGCTTTGAACTTTAGGTACGATTTCTCACATTTTCATAAAAAACACAAAATCATGCTTTTGCAGGACCTGCTTAGATTTCAAGTCACTTTAAGAGGCCCAAATAAAAGTGAAACCCCATAAATTACCCCATTATAAAAACTATTTCCCCTTAATGTATGTAAAACAACTTTAATGAAGTTTGTTAACCCTTTAATTATTTTACAGGGGATAAAACAAAATTGGATGCAATTTTAAAATTTGCACTTTTTTGGCTAAATGAATGTGTTTTTCAAAAAATGTACAAATTCTCAGTGGATAAAATACCAAAATGGTCCACAAAGCTTGATACCCAATTTTTCCTGAGTGTAACAATACGCCATATACGGTGGTAAACTGCTCTATGTGCACACGCCAGGGCATTGAAGGGAAGCTGCGCCGTTCAGAGCAGACTATGCATTGTCACTTTTTATTGGCTATACAATCTTTATTTTTTGGGAAATTTGGGCAAATAAGGGCTTATTTTTTGCGACATTAGATACACTTTACAAATACTTCATATAAGTGGGTCATTAGCTCATTGATGAGATTTTATTAACTCTTAAATGTATGCAGGAAAAGAAATTGTGAGCCTGTGGCTCATTGTAATGTATAGTGAGCAGAAATGCCATATACTGCCATACAGTTGTATTGCAGTATATGGTAGGAATGATCAGACCATCTAGGGTTAATGTACCCTAGATGGTCTAAGAAATAGTGAAGAAAAAAAAAAGAAAAAAAAATTTGAAAAATTAATGAAATTTTAAAGGTTCAAATCACCTCCCTTTCCCTAGAACTGATATAAAATATAAAAAAACAGTAAAAATCACAGACACATCAGGTATCTCCAAGTCCCAAAATGCCAGATCTATCAAAATATAAAAACGGTTACAGCGGGCGGTGACCTCCGAGACGGGTAATGGCGCCCAAATGTCCGAAAATGCGACTTTTACACCTTTTTACATGACATAAAAATGTAAAAAAAAATTATCAAAATGTCGCTTGTTCGCTGATCGATTGATCGCTGATCGCTTGTTCAAGCTCTTCTTCACCTAATACAGTGTAATACAGATGCTGCGCATGCTCAGTGTGTCACAGCCCGGTCCTGCCAGAAGGCAGGACCCGGCTCCAGGAAGTAGCCGCGTTTCCCCGAAAACTCCGATCGCGGGTACTACAGACAGTTGCTAGCTTTAACATACAATATAGTTACATAATTCATATGGCTGACAAAAGTCCATCAAGTTCAACCAATAAAGGGAACGGATTGGATGAGGAAGGGATGCAAGAGAAACATTATTAACTATATTATTACATAACCATCAAAAATGCATTTAGGTCCTTCTTGAAGCACTTTGCGCTTGAGCTTGACTATTCCACAGATTAGAAATTTTGGACCATTAATAGATGTACTTAGTCTTGAAAAGAGACAACTAAAGTGGGACATGATTCATTTGTATAAGTTTTTTTCCACCTATACTTTTAGGATCACTGCCTAGTGTGTATTACATGCTGTCAATTTTCTGTTTCATACATTAGAGAGGAGAACTAGTATTCACGAAAGCTCACCATCCAATATACTCAGTTAGACTCATAAAGGTATTGTCTGACTTCTTCATTGTCCTTCTGCTCTCTTTGGCTAACACGGTACACATATACACTACTATTCCACAGATTCACAGCTCTCACAGCAAATAAGCCTTGTCACCATATTTTTTGTATGGACCATTTATAGATTTATTTATTCTTCAAAAGAGACGCCTGGTGGGACATGATTACTTTGTATAAATATAATTATTTTATTTTTTCCTCATAGCTGAGACCCTCCATACCCCTTTGTGGCTTTTTGTTGTACCCTCTCCAGCTCTTGGGCCTCCTTTTAATGGACTGCTGCCCAAAACTGGACAACATGTTTCACGTGAGGCCAAACCAATGCCTTGTACAGTGGGTATATTACGTCTCTATACTGAGAATCCATTTCTCTTTTGATACATGACAATATATTGCTGGCTTTAGAGGCATGCGGTTAAATAATATATGATCTACTGCCACACCAGGCCTTCTAAACAAGGACCTCCTCTAGATTTACTTAGCCAAGGGCACATGCTATATGTGGATAATTTGCCCCCAGGTGTATAACCTTACATTTATCCACATTGAACCTCATTTGCTAAGTGGGTGTCCAAACACTCAGTTTGTCCAAGTCACCCTGCAGCCTATGAACATGCTCCATAGACTGTGTTACACTACATAGCTTGTACTACTCCCATCCTTCATAAACTGTTTTACGCTAAAGAGCTTGTACTACTCCCATCAAGTAGTAAGCCCTCTAAAATATTAGGAATTATTGAAGCAAATTGCTTTTAAATATATGAAATATATGAAATTCTTAAAATCTTTATTGCAGATGTAAATTGCAAAATAACTCTATATCATTTTGGTAGGTGTTAAAGTTGGAAAGAAAGCATTTTTCTTGAAAATAATGCACTTCAACTGATTTAGTTATTCACCAATGTCCATTTGAGTGAATATAGCCAAACTGCAATACAGAAGACTTTTTTGCCAGTTTTCTCAAGTAGAAGGCACATAAATCTCGCCTTCCCCACCATTTTGTGTTGTTTGCTGTCTCCTTCTGTATTTTACTATTGTCTCCATTGGAAAACAGATGTAGACTATAACAGAAGTGTTCGCTAAATCAGACCTCATCTATAGTTCCGACATCTCAGGGATTGTACCAGGATCGACTAAAACGCCAGTCTAAATAAAACTATCTCCACGGTTTCTAAAGGAACATGTCCAATCTAATAAGAATGCTTAACCAAGAAAACTAAAAATACTCTGACCACAGAGTGGTTATCATGTAGCACTTCAGCTGAATGAATTTTTGTAGCTCAACGTTGAAACTGCAGAACAATCTGTCTACTCACTTTTCGGAATGCATTGCTTACCTCCCTATTTCTTAAAGCATAAATGAAGGGGTTTACAGCTGGTATTGCCATAGTATATACAAGAGCAAGGAACTTGTCGTAGTGACTGCCTTTCGGCTTCACATAGACTACTGTGGCAGAGACGTAAAACAGAGACGCTACAATGAGGTGGGACGAGCAAGTCGAAAAGGCTTTCATTTTACCCTCTTTGCTTTTTATCTTTAACACAGTGTATATAATATGAATATAGAAACCCACTATAGCAAAAAAGGGCAAAATGATTGAAGTAAAACACGCCACCATTGATGATATCTTGCTGACTGTTTGGTCAGAACAGGCTAAATCAGACATTTGTTCAGAGTCACAGAAGAAGTGGTTGATCTCATTCGGTCCACAGAAGTCAGACTGAAAAGTATTAACTGTAGGAAATGAAGCTATAGAAAAACCCAATAACCAAGGCAAAACTGACAATTTCCAGCAGAATCGACTGTTCATTATCGCGGAATAACGTAAAGGTTTGTTAATAGCGAGATATCGATCAAAGACCATCAGACAAAGAAGGAAGCACTCTGCTTGTCCCAGAGAATTGAAGGCGTAGGACTGTGAGAAACAACTATAAAACAAAATAGTATTATCCGTCTGTATGAAGATAGCCAGGAGCTTCGGGGCCGTTACAGAAATGAACATTATTTCCAGCACTGCAAAAATACTGATGAAGAAATACATTGGAGTGTGAAGAGACGACTCAATTCTGACCAACAGAAAGATGGAGATGTTCCCGAGAACACAAATAATATACAACATTAGAACAGCACCGAAGACAAAATTCTGCAATCTATGTAAACTGGAAAATCCCAAAAGCACAAAATCCATCACTATAGTGGTATTGACATCTTGCATCTTAGGTAAAAATAATCATAAATCTTTATTTATCTAACACCATCATATTCCGCAGAGGTCTACAGATAAGACATTATCACTGGGCTTCATTTCTTGGGTGATGTCTCTACACAGTCTCTTAACAGATGTACTGTAAAGTGATGAGTGGTCCCATTCAGTTTGAGGTTCAAAGAGTTCAGCTGAACCCCAAACAAAAGTTCAATTCGGGTATCCAAACCTGAACACCAACTGCATTCACCATAAATGCAGAGGCCTGTTCAACACTTTTTAACACCTGTACTCGGTAGAGGGTAGCATCTAAAGACTTAAAACTTGTTAACACCACTGTGGCACGGAGATACCTTTTGCTTATGCGTATGTCACTTTCTTACTTCAGAAATCATTGTGCAGAAAGTCATGTTTAATGTTTGCTACATCAGTGGCTGAAACAAGTGTTGATAGAAAGAAAAGCAGGAAAACTGGACTTTTCCAACTAAAAAATTGTGGTGGTCTAGATATTTCCTCCCTTGACTTAGCTCTAATTTAGGTCTTCATTTAGGAACACAAGGGCTATGAAGTAAAAAGTAAAAACACATTAAAAATATAAAGTTTAACATTTAATATATATATATAATTAATTAATAATAATATATTACATATTTTATGCCATTTAAGGCTAATTCCATGCAAGTGAAAATGTCGGAAACATCTGAAGATTATGTTGAAAGTGCATAAGGTGCTAACAATAGTTTGTCAGAGAGTTTTTAATTTGGTTGTCTTCTGAGATAAGATATGGTGCAGAAAGTTGCTATACATTTAGTCATCCTTAACCTGAATGTTATAACACACTGTGGAATTATATCACTCAAAAATAAGCTATTAATGAATTAAAATTTTCACGTTAAAGCAACCTACAAAAACCATATCCAATTTTTTCCATTTTTAATATATTTTCTCAGAAAAAGTAAACAACTTCCCCAAATATTTTTTTTTACTTATATGTCATCACTTGGACCATCATCTGTAATAATGGAAAATGTTTTCCATGCTGTACTTAGCTTCAGAAGCATTTGTGTCAAGGCAGTGTATATGGGGCAATATAATTATATGCCACAACAGTCTTTTTATAGTCTGTATTGTGAAGGAGAGTGGGGAATATGATAAGTGGGAATACAATCTATTGATAATTAAACCTGCACTGGGATGTTACTTGTAAAAAAATGAATAATATTGTACAAAATGACGTCTTGCACATGAAATAACCTATTGTTTACCATACTGGATCCTTCTTGAAAATGATCTTGTTGTTGTTGTTGACCGAAATGGCGCTTCATAAGGATCTGTTGCATAAATGCTTGAGTGGGCCCTGAAACTAAACTCCCTTTTTACTTGTGTCTGATTGTCTCACTTTACCCCAAGAGGTATGGGACAACTAGTTGAGCCAAAGTGCAAAAGTCTATTAAAGACAAGACAACGTTGTACAAACATGAGAATGAGAATGGTCACTACAACCAACACAGTACAAAGTCAGAACGGAAAAGGATAGTCTTAATACAAGCAAGTTAAGATCAAGGCAAAGTCAAGATCAAAAGCAAGGTCAGAGGGCATGGCTAGGCAGTCGGAGTGGATGGTCGCACACTAGCTGAGCTCTGCACAGACCGGAGGGGGTAAAGCGATTACAAAGCAGTCTAAGCGGTGATTACACCTCAAAACTAACCCACTAAGCAGCCATGGTGTTAGGAAGGAAAAAACAAGTGTCCAGACCGAGGAAACTCACTGAATTTGACAATGCGGTGGACCGATGCATGTCCCAAGATGGCGATCCGCCATTTGCACTGGAGGTGAACGTGACACAACCAGTCACCTGTGAGCTCTGCTGAATTGCAGAGAACTAGCTTGGCTCCATCGATACCTCGCCTGACAGGATCCAGTGGTCCCGGTGAGGCAGGTTTGCCGGAGTCCACTCCTGGAAGCCATCCTTCTGGATCCTTCCCGCTATTACCATCAGCATGGTCATCTCCCAGCTCAGCACCATCTTCCCACAGTGGCAGTCCAGCAAAGCAAAGACCACGCTGGGGTCCGGGAGTGATGAAGGAGACATTTATGACCAGGGTGGAGCAGACCTAGTCTCTAATGGTGAGAAAATAGTTTTTTATTTACTTTACTGAAGATTACTGAATCTTCTATAAAGAGCATGCTGTTGATTTTAAGGCGCACGTTTAAAGATATAGCGCAATAAGTGTAACCACTGAATGCCACCGTGACAGAGCTGGGGAACTGCATGGAACATATAGAAAACAGAATGAGGGAGGTAGCAACCTCACACAATGACCTCATAGATGCTTACTACAAGCTGGAAGATGAACTGACTCAGGTAAGAGCTAAAGTAGCCGACCTTGAGCATAGGTCGCGTAGAAACAAAGTTAAATTCCGGGGTATCCTAGAAACAGTTCTTTCCAAAGATCTGGCCCATTACGTGCAGCAGCAGATAAAAATGCAACATAGAAGTAACATTGTAACTATGGGCCTCTTTACAGCTAGGTATTTTACAAACTAAGGAGAATTTGAATATTAGAAAAATGTTCACAACTGCCCCCTCCACACAATATCAAAAATCATCTGAAATGATGGTTACTCTTTAACCTATAATATGTGATCACCACTATGGCACAGGGATAGCTACTTCTTTTCAAAGGCTTTTTTTGTCTTCTAAATTCAGAATTCGTGTTTAATGTATGCTACATCTGTAAGTAGAAAGATGGCCAAAATATGGGGCAACAGTATTCTAGATGCAGAAGGCAGAGCAAGGAAACAGGACCCTTTTCAAAACCAGTTTCCACTTTTGCACTTACTTTCAGGCACACAATGTACACTCACCGGCCACTTTATTAGGTACACCATGCTAGTAACGGGTTGGACCCCCTTTTGCCTTCAGAACTGCCTCAATTCTTCAAAAATTAAACTGTCACAAAATATGACGAAAAACTCCACAAAGTTAAATTTCTCCTGAGTATGAGGATGACCCATATGTGGTGGTAAGCTGCTGTATGGGCACACAGTCAGGCATAGAATGGAAGGAGGCGCCATTCAGAGCAGATCTGAATTGTCACATTTTACAGGCTATAAAATGTTTTTTTTTTTTTTTTGTAATTTGGACATGTGGGGTATTTTTTTTTTTGTGGATAAGATACACTTTTCACATGAATTTCCGGGGGGTTTAATAGTAAATTATCAGATTTTATAAACTCTTTCTTGGTGTTGGTTAAAAAAATCACCAATTCTTGTCTATTGTTTTTAGCATTTTTTTTTTCCGGATGTTTACCATACCATAAAAATAATGGGGCAGATTTATCAAGCAGTCTGAAAGTCAGAATATTTCCAATTGCCCATGGCAACCAATCACAGCTCCCCTTTAAAATATTCATGAGCACTGGTGAAATGAAAGTTGAGCTGTGATTGGTTGCCATGGGCAACTGGAAATATTCTGACTTTCAGACAGCTTGTGAAATCTGCCCCAATGTGTTATCTTTGCTCTATGGATCATCACGGTTATGGCGATACCTCATTTATGGCTTTTTTAATGGTTATCATCACGGTTATGGCGATACCTCATTTATGGCTTTTTTAATGGTTACCTTGTTTTGCAGAATATTTAACTCATTTTGTGAGAAATTTGCCTGTTTTTGCATCACCATGTAACAATGGGCATGACATTTATATTTTTTTGTTTACAGAGCTGTTTTAAAGCTTTTTCTTAAAGCTGTACTTTTTCTTAGTATCACGTCGGGGTAAATGTTACTTTTTCTTATCACTTTTTCTGCGTTTTTTATGAGGTCAGATGTGAAAATGTCATAATTTTTGTGCTTTTTTTTTTTTTATGGCGTTTACCGTACGGGTTCAGTGACAATTTTATTTTATTGTATGGGCTGGTAAGGACATTGTGATACCCAATATGTTCTATGTTTTATTTGATTATTGCATGGGGTGGGACTTTAGGGGACTTCTATTCTTTTTTTAATAATTTTTTAATTGCATTTTCTCTTCTGAAAACTTTTTTTTACTGTTTTATTTAGTATCAGGTGGGACATGAACAAGTGATCACTGGTTCATTGTAATATATTACAATACTAATGTGTTGCAGCATATAACATAGTCAGCCTATGCATTCTGATTGTTAGATCATGCTTTAAGCACAATCCTACCAGGCTGCTACTATAGGCGACCCTGGTGTCCTTATTGTTGGCATGGAAACGATCAGCACCTCTGTGCCTTGCACGGAGGAAGCCAATCGTCACGCCGATGCACTATAAACGCTGCGGTCACTATGACGGTGGCGTCTATAGGGTTAAACAGACGGGATCCCAGCTGTTACTGTGGGATCCCGGCTAACACGTATCGCCAGGATCCTGCAGTGATCGCACGCGCTCAGCTTCTGAGCCTGGTCAATCGCCATGATGTAATTCTATATCAAGGTGTGGGAACTAATACATCTGCGGATGATCAACTATAATACTATAATACAAACATGGTATTTGCTGCATTATGCAACAAACACCAAGTTGTTAACCTTTTAAATGCCCAATTGCATTTAAATCCCAGGGGTATGTGCAGTCATCAGTTGTGATGTCATTGGAAGTGATGATCCATTTCTATGATAGCCAGGAGCCTGAAAAAGACTCCAGGACCTGTCATTAGGAGCGATCTGAAACGGCCTGTGTATTACAGATCACCACCTCCTGCAGAACGCCATCTACTGCAATACGGTATTACTGTAGAACAATCTGACTTCAAAGGATTAAAGTACCCTACGAGGTCTATAAAAACAGTGACCAGTGACCAGTAGCAGTAAACATTATCACATCCCGCAAAAAATGACACTTTACACAGCTCCGTACACTGAAGTATGATAAAGTTATTAGCGCTAGAAGATATAATTAGAGCTAGAAGGCATAACAAAATGTTATTTTTGTACACAAGGTTTTAACTTAAAATGTAATGAAACACCTTAAAACCTCTAAACATCCTAAATATCCCTGTGATCGTATCGTGCCAAAGAATAAAGAAGATGTATCATTTGCAGCGCACAGTGAAATCCATAGAAACAAAACCCACAAAAAATTGGCAGGGATGTGTTTTTTCACCAAATTCACCACATTTGGAATAATAAATAATAACACCAAGAAGAATAAGAAGAACAATGGGGGTAATTTACTAAGGGTCCAAATAGTTTTTTTTTGTCTGGTTTCCCGTATTTTTCCGATTTGCGCAGTATTTCCCTGAATTCCCCCAGGGTTTTTGGCGCATGCGATCGGATTGTGGCACATGGTGGACATCGGGTGCACTACCTTAGTGAATTGCCGGAAGACCCGAATCCTGGACTGAGAACAGAAAATAAGCTCTGTACAAATGTTATAGATTTTTGAAGATGGGGAGCGAAAAATGAACAAAGAATAGGTCAAAGGGGTTAGGACTATTGTAGGCACAGCGTCAGACTGGGGTTATTTTTTAGGCCTTCGCATATGGACGTATGAATAATAGCGAATCTTGTAAATACAACTGTCTTGGACACTGCAGTTTTGCAAAGTTAACTTTTCTTTTATTTAGCAATGCAAACAGAGAAATAGTGTCTGGGGGCTGAAAGACATAGCTGCTTTCTTCCAAAGATGGATGACCATGGGTTGTACCTGATATTGCAACCAAGCTCCATTCATTTCCAACGGCTAAGCTGCAAAAACTGTATATACCACATGTTCTGCTTTTGGAAGAAGGAAACCATGTGTCTCAACAACCAGACGCCCACCTTCTTATTCAAAGTGTTTTCTGTATTTTCATGACTATATAAATTGTAGATTCACACTAAAGCCATCAAAGCTATTAATTACAAATTGTGGAATTATATGCTTAACACAAAAGTTTGAAACTACCGATAAAGGGGTCATTTACTAAGGGCCCGAATCACTATTTTTCGTCGGGTTTCCCGAAAATTAGCAATTTGCTATTTCATTTTTGGCGCACGCGATCAGATTGTGGCACATTGGCGCAGGCATGCACGCAACGGAAATCGGGAGGTGTGGTCGGAAAACCCGACGGATTCGGAAAAACCGAGGAATCTTTTAAAAACATGTGTCACTTGACACTCGCTTACCTG